>VUJU01003042.1:0-21082 GCA_009835225.1 Aphis craccivora | reverse complement strand
AGGTAGTTATTTTTTATTCCTCCATTAAACATTATTTATAAAAAGGTCGCATGGAAAATTTGGTAAATATCTTGGGTCGCCACTACACAAAGGTTAAGAACCGCTGTCATAAAGCACTATCTACTATAGGTCGTTGTTCAACCTGTATATCTTAAATCGTGCTCATAACTCGTCCTATAGCTGTGCTGTCATACCTATTTGCTTTATCGTGGTAGATAGTAGCCTATTCTCAGACTTCGTAGCCCTTTTTAAAAATTCTCTCTCTTATTTTGTTGTATTTCTGTCTGTTTGTTAGTTTGTCCTAAATATCTAGACCAATTTTTACTTAATTTGGTACAGAGATATGAGCAGAAGATAGGCTAACTGCTAAGTTAAAAAGTAATAGGTCCAACTCCGGGAGGTGCTCAAACAGACATTTTGAAATTTACGATGGAAATTTTTGTTTATAGATGGTTAGGTATCATGTTACCATAGCAACAAACAAAGGATAGACAGACAGATTATTATTATTGAAACTAATAGCAACCATGTATAAATAAAACTTTCCAACGTAAATCTCAAAATACAAATTATACAAATTTATTGAAAAGTTAATTAAAATAAAAATATCCTATCTTTTAAGTTGGACCAAATTACACACGGTCAGGGGCGTGCCTAGAAATTTTTTTCGGGGGGGGGGTTCAATATTTTTACTAACACGTACCTATTTTAAGTGTATAAATGTATTTATTTTACTAGATAATAGATATTAATTGGCCATATATACAATATTCAAACAACATATATATGTCAGATCGAGTAATATTATTATATAATTTTATTTTTCGGGGGGGGGGGGGGTTGAACACCCAAAACCCCCCCTAGGCACGCCCCTGCACACGGTGTAAAAAATTTCATCAAAATCGGTCCAGTAGATTCGGAGTTTATCGTGAACTAAATAAAACTAAATAAAACTTTCCAACGTAAATCTCAAAATACAAATTATACAAATTTATTGAAAAGTTAATTAAAATAAAAAATATCCTATCTTTTAAGTTGGACCAAATTACACACGGAGTAAAAAATTTCATCAAAATCGGTCCAGTAGATTCGGAGTTTATCGTGACATTAAATTTTTATAAATATAATTTTAATTTTAATTTAGGTGCTTTAAATACACTTATTTTGTAATCCATTTTTTTTTTTTTTGTTTGACATAATTTCAATTTCAAATAATTATACAATAATATTATAATCATACAACTACAGTAATTTGTATTTTGTATTTTTGTACCCACACAGTACACATTACAAACAACAAAAAACAATTGAATTAAAAAATAAGTTTATTTAAAACACCCAAAGTAAAAAAAAAACAAAACAAAATATCTTGACCTTATTGATGAATAATCATTTTCTTAGTTACATAAGCACCGAAACATAATAATAATGAAGAATCGTATCAAAGGATTGCAATTTTTGCAACAATTACTATAATTACGATTACATAAATCAAGAAATTTCTAGTATTATAGTACAAACAGGTGAGATGTCCAAAATATTATGTAGAATAAAATTTCGTATTTGATTAAAAAAAAAAATCGGTTTTTATCCACGATCGGCCGCAGCGCTAGTGTCGTCGTCGATACGCATTCTGTCGAAACGTTCACACTCGACGCTCCATGTATCGTCGGTGGCGGTCATTTAACATTTACCGTTGACCGACATCAGTGGTTACTCTCTTTACATGTTTTTTCCGACGTTGTCGATGAGCAAAGTCAATAATGCTACTGCAATAATGTGCATTTTTATCGAGCACTCGTTGACCATCTTCATTATTCACGTGTTTTAGAAATGAACATAAAAATTTGTCGACAGCATTCTCTGTGACGTTGCTAAATACCTGACGATTTTTTTTTTTTGGTGAATACAGAATGACTATTGTCGTTAAATACGTATTAATATACGACCGCCGTGCACGGATTATTGACCAATTATTATTGTTGTAATATTTGTACGATAAACAAAAAAATTACGATCGGCGCAAAAATGCTGCGTTATTTTGTTTTTGGACGCCACTGACGTTTAAAAATGTCAATTAATTATTATCGATCCACGATTATCGATTGATATTGTTATTTGTTAACAGTTTGTCACGTCATGTTAAATATGCTTGTCAACTAGGTACCTACCTGCAATAGTTGTATTTATCGCTCAGTACAACTTTAAAATATACGAGCGTCATGACATGAAAATATTATTTATTATTACTTTATGTAGGTACCGGGTAATTTGACGGAAACCATCGTTAACATTAGTGTATGTGTAACAGTGTAACTGTTTTTTCAACACCTAGTACAAGTTTAATTTATGTATTTATTTCTTTAATTTAGTCATCATTAACGTTGACTTTGAGTTAAGTGAACGCTACACATTCTTTTTTTAAATTAAAATATTATTGTCTTACAATAATACGTGCAGATGACGTATCGCTCATCCGGAAGAAAAACGACACAATTCAAAATGTGATATTTTTCAGGAGAGAGGATTAAACATTTTTTTTTTAAAACAAACCATTATATTGAAATAAAAAACGAAAATAAAGTTCCAAACACCTCAAAAATTGATTAGATATATTATTATTATTATATTATCTTATTAATTTGTATAACTAACATAATATTATTTTGTTTACTTATAATATTATAATATAGGTACTTGAGAAATAAGAACAAATTTAAGTTTGAGTATTTTTTTGTTATTTTATCATTTTGTGATTGTGCATAATATGCTAAACAGTTTAAAGTTAGATAATACAATTTAGTCTTTTGATATTCACTTTAAAAAAAATTGAAACAAATTACAAAATATTATAAACAGTTCTAAATAATTAAAAAATGAATAATATAAAACTTTTCTTATTGAAAATTATAACAAATACTAAGTCATAAACAGTCATAATAATTATTACAAAATTAATATCATTTAACTTTTTATTAAGTATACTAAAAATTAAAACATCAGCAACTTTGTAAATTAAAAAAAAATATATAAAAACCTTTAAAAATTATTTATTATGATTTAATATAAAAATAGCTAATAGTAATCATTCTTATAAGTAATTATAAAAGTCACAGTAATAGTTAGGAATACAATTTTTTTGTACTCTATAAAAGTCACAGTAATAGTTAGGAATACAATTTTCTTGTACTCCTATAATTAATATTATTTAAGTTAATAATAATTAAAATTATTTTTAGAATAGATAAACGTACCAATTTCCAACAGCTTTATTTATGCATCCTTAACAATGGTTGCAGTGTCTTGAGCAGTCGTATCTTTATGAAAAAAGTACCCAATAATATATATATATATGTTTCATATACTCATTAAAATAATGAATTACCTTAACAACATCATATATAAATATCAGAATCAGATATCATTTTTAAATCAATTAATTTGAAAAAAAATACAGATAATGGTTATTTGTTTTAAAATTTTTTATTAGGTAATTTATTTTTAGCTAGCCTCTCTGCCGTTGGCTTCCGGACCGTTGGCCTCCGGACCGGTGGCCTCTGATCTCATTCCGGGGCGGCTGTTTCGGAACTTAATGTTCTTCTTAAAGGACTTCTGCTTCTATTTTTCTTTTTCTTTCATCATATAAAATAGTTTCCGTTTCTTCCTGTTGAATATAATTTAATATTGTATAATAGTATCACCATATTGTGCAAATCACGCCATATTATTATTAGAGAATCAGATAGGTATTGTTAATAGTGGCGTGAGACTTAAAGGCAAAAGATCACCAGTATATAAGACCGTTTATTTGTATACTGTGGTTACTACATTATAATAATACCTATGTGTACGTCATGCGTTAGTAAACTATTATTCTTTTTACTAAAGCAGTGTAGTCATTTTTATTCAGATCGATCTACATAATCCTTACAGAAGGTGTAGATAAGACAGTAAATACAACTAGTGATATAACTAATAAAACAGATATTACGTTTAACAATACAGAAAGTGCAGATGAGATAGTGGATATAACTATAAAACATATATTACGTTTAACAGGGCAGAAAGTATAAATAAAATAGAAAATATAACTAACAATACAACTAATGTACAATTTCGTCGTGATAATCGTGATAATAGCGTTCTGGACGGTTGGAGAACCGTCCGTTTCGATAACGGTGGTCGGCGAAAAAATCTAATTTTCCGATTGGCATTCCTTATTAGCTCCGTCGCCGACCGGCGGTGGACGGGCGAACTGCTTCACGCTTTATTATATGAGAGGATTGTATAAGACTTATAAATAAGACGCGTAATATTAACCGAACATTACGAGCAAAAATAAAACTATTTTTTTTACACAATTGGTGGCTTTATTTGCTATAATTAGTAAAGAATAATTTGAATAGAACAACTATTTTTGAGTTGTTAATATTTTTTTATTATGGATTGTGATATTTACAAAATGTTTTGTAAATCATACATTTTACTTTTTTTTTTTCAAACAACCGAACTGATCGAATAAATGAATGTCGTAGATAACATTTCGTCGAAATAACCCTATACTATTTTAAAGCCACAACAAAATTATTATCGATGTCTCGTCGACAATTTCGTGTTTAAAATAACTGGATTTTACGCGTACTCGCATTATCAACGTACCGCCGCCGCCGACAACACCGCCACCGCCTTTCACCACCGACACCGACGATGGTCACGAATCACCGATTCTTTATGTTTAATGTTTATTTGCCATTTGACGACCGGTGGCGAACGAGTAACGTTTCTGGACAGTTCTTTAGACTTTTTCAGTTGTCCGTTTTGATTCATTAATCGTTCGTAATTAATAATGTGTGTAATTGACTTGTCTAAATTCTTGACGATGTGAAATATTTATTTATTAAAATGTATTATTGATATTGTTTTTCGACGTAAGTTTTATCGACATACTATACTAGTACCTAGTTGATAAATACTATTGAACTTATTACTACAAGTTCTGGAGATGTTTAATTGGTACACACAAGTCACAAGTACACATGATATTGAAATATGGAAAAAAAATACTTCTAATATGAATGTACTTTATAATATAGTACTTATACACATATTATACATTTGTTATAAATTATAGTATAACATCTACGTGAAAACATTTGTTTTTAAAGGTTACGGTTAATTATATAGTAATTATATTATCACTATACCGTCTGTACCTATGTGCGTAAGGTGTACCTCGTATAATTACAATTTGTAGTTAAAGTACCCAAAAATTTATGATCTTGAAAATGTTTTTGTGGTACATTTTACATATCTAATGACATTGATATAAAAACTTTTTCGTGTTTGATCATAAATATTATAAAAGAACGGATAACTGTAACAGGACGTGGAGCAAAGTGGCGAAGCCTAGTACATTGGATAATTGCTTTGCCAAATAATTTTGAAGTTTTCTTAAATTAACATAAGAAATTATTAAGATACCAGTTTTTTTAGTTATAACTGAATACTCTTACGTCATCATCCGCATGTTTTTGATATTGACATAACACAAAACTTTTACAATACCTATCTATTGTTCAAATGTAATAGCATACATTATAGCCAGTTGGTAAAATTTTGTTACATGAATAAGTAGTTAATGATATTCTTTAATTTTTAATGCTGGCAAATTGGCAAAGCTCAAATTTATAATTTAAAATTAAGATCTACACTTGAATAATATAAAACAATATTAAGTAGGTACTTAAAATAGGTATGTACATACAATAATTATTACAATCTATAAATGACCAAAAAAAAAAAAAAATAAATTATTATATTATAATCTGTGATGTAAATAATATACATACAGGGGTTTTTAATGTACAATTTATTTCTTGTAAAAATATTAATTCACATTATTTGACATGATTTTTAAACAATTATGTATACTACTTAATTTACATTTAAATGTATAGTATGATGTAATTTATACTAAAATTATATGTATCTGCCAGTGCCATAACTTCAGAGGCCACGGATGGTATCAGTTTATGAGGTCCTGAGCTGAAAGTCCTTAAGTTATGTATGTTAAAATAATTGTCCATGGTCCTTAGCTCATTAAGTATATAAAGCCATAAAGGTAATGATACTGAACATTTTAAGAAGCATAAGAGTATTACCTGTATGAAGAATGTGTAGTGACTATTCAATGTGTTGTTATTAAAATATATCTATATTATTTATTATTACATACAATCATTAAATTAAGACTGTGTATTTGTATATTTTATGTTAAAATATGGTTACAAATAAAATATTGCAAAATATATCAGATTTATATTTAAATATATAATTATAAAAACATTATTTAAAATGATAAAAATAAAAATATTGATAATTAATGAAGTATCAGTTTATTGAGTCACCTCAATTGACATTAACCTGATAAAACCATGCATATTAGCCAAAATGCCATAACCAACCTGTAGGCAGTTAATCATATTAAACCCTGGACTGATGTGATTAGGGATATAATTAAAATGGTTTTGTACGGTTGAGAAGCTAAATTATTTATTCTAGAAAAAGCCAGATAGAAATAATATTTAAAATATTTTTATTTTTTAAACAAAAATGATACCTATAAAAAATTATAAATAATTCTCGATTTCTTTTTCAAAATTTAGTATTTTTTCTTTTATGATAAAGGTTCTTGAGTTTCACTATGAATATTATTATGTTCTGCCATAACTGAATTATAAATATTATTCATCAATGAGATATCTACTTGACTTCTTTCATTATTACTTTGATCAGACTGTAGGAATATATTAAGTATTTTATAGAAAATGGCATATTTTGTTATGCACACCTTTGTTGAAACAACTGTTTTTGGTAAAGTTGCTGGTGCTGATGACATATTATTTGTTGTTTTCTGGTTGAGGGTTGAGTTTCAGTATTTATAACAATATTATGTTATTTTGCTACTGCTGTCAGATCAGTATCATTACTAGAAAACTGTAAGAAATAAAATAATATATTATGTATTAATTTTATAGGATATAGCATAACTTGGGAACAAATCTATTTTACCGAACACTTTATTTTTTGCAAATTTTTTTTGCCCTAATAATGTGTTTTTTCATGCTGAAATCAAAATCGTTAGAAAAAAATTTGCGGAAATTTACCTTTTAAAAGTTATGATAAATTATAGTTATAATTATTACAAAATATGCTTAATAACCAATTTTTTTAATTATATAGGTAGGTATATAATAGTCGTAAGTAGTAGCGCGCAGTCTATTTTTTTCAATAACAAGCGTCTTCTTGGTTTTAATTTTTTCATTTTCAATAGACTTCATCAATGGACTTTTTTGTTAGAAAATGTTTAACTAAGTTTACACTCTCAAAATGTGTTTAACTTTCATTAAGTTTTGGGAATCCTTTACCTATGAATTAAGTATTAAATAAAATATTATGTCCTTTAATTTAAAAATTATCTTTTTTTAACTATTTTTACCCTTGTCCTTAACACAGGTCCAATAAACATAAACCACAAACTAAGATAAACAGGACTGGAAACAAGATAGTTATCTATGGAACTACAGTGTAACGCTTCTGGTACAATTGCGATTTTAACGCCATCTATGATTCATTTAAAAAAATATTAATACATCAGTGTGACTGTGACAGTGTCCATTGTCCAGTGTCCAGTACTCTATATAGTGATCATCGTTATTCGTTACTGTATAAAAAATAAATATATCCTTGTGAGTATTATCATCTAAGTTTTTATTAATTCTTTAATAATCTTTGCTTGTATATCTAACTGAAATAATTTTTTTTTTTAAAGTACATAGTATACACTGTATTAATTAAATTTTAAATTATTGTTGAAAATAATTTTAAAAGCAGTTAAGACTTAAGTAATAACTAATATAGCAGACTTATTTTTCTTTGAATTTATTTTTTGTTGGTTTTTGTTTTCTATATTGGCATATTGTCGCATTCTTGTTGTAATAAGGATAAACATTAAAATTTCATTTTTATGTTCACTACAAGAAAATATTAATAATCCAGCGTTATTATCCAGAACATCATCAAAAGTGTCCTCAAATACTGACATCTTATTAGTTTTTTGAAAAAGAATTTTCTATGGCTATATAATCTATAAAAATGTTCATCAGGATGAATTAATTTTTCGCTTCAGATTTGCTTGAATACGTTTTTCTTTGTTTTAATTAACTAATTAATATACAAAAATGGAATAATACATTTTTACATTAATATTTTTTTGATTTAGTTTAAGTTAGATAATAAACAATTATAATAATGTCTACTAACCTTTAATTGCATTTATACATACAACACATTTTGTATGTTTTAGAATATGCTTACAAACAAAACCACAAATGTAATATATTACACAATCTGAAACTTGAGATTTATATGGAGTGCAATAATTATGTATGTCATTTTCAAAAACATCTTCCAATTTTCCAGTTGTAAGTAAGCTATCCAGTTTATTTTGTAATTTTAATATTTTCTCAGATTTCTTAGCACTATCTTCAACAAAAATACTTTTTATAATATCATCTATTGTAATTTTTGGTGTATTTTTTTCCAAAATTTTGTAGTTTCCAGTTTTTGGTGGTTTTTAAATTGAGTATATGGAAAGCATTTTATAGACTTGCAAAAATGTAGGAGTTGTTGGATGATCATTAGGTCCTGTTGCTTGACGTGTCATTCCAAAAAATTGCTATGGGTAAAATAAATAGTATAATGATGTATTTTATATTAAATAATTACCCTTACTTCTAAGCGATCTTGATTCATTTTTGAGGATAAAAAGTATTTAAATCCACATTTTTTAAAAAGATACGTAGATAACTCTATGGTAGATCTTAAAATAACTCTAAATCCCTCAGTTGTATTTTTTGTAAGATATTGTTCCTCTGGAATTAATTTATTCTTAACATTACTTTCCCATAAATTTATCCATTTGTATATTTCATTTAAGACCTATGATTTATGAATAATCATGCAGTTAGGTATACATATGTAGTAAACCGACGTTTTTAGCATAAAAACGTAGTTCTAAAGTCCAGTGGCCTAGAACTATATCGTCTATATCACGCACCTAGTCAGACCACTGAAGCTGCCTCCTGATTGGAATAGGCACATCACGCTATGTAATAGACGTAAATCATCTTCTCTTCCATCGCGGCATGTTCCATATAAATAGGAGTCCTCATCATAGATTTAATTAGAGTCAGTTAGACTTATTCAGTGTTGTCACTTGCTCTCCGGTAGTTAAGTACTTGTGCTTACGCCAGCGTTTCTTAAACTTTTTTATCCATGGAACCCTTTTTTGTGTCCACATTTATCGGGGAACCCCTATGTTTTTTTTTTTAAATTTTAACTATTTTTATTTATTTTTCAACAATAATTATGTAACAATTATTACAGTTTGTAAAGTAAATTTTAAATAATTATAATTATTATCATAATTTCAAAAGTGTTAATACATTAAACATTTTCCCAGTTAGCCGCTATGTTTAGTTAGATTTTTAAAAGTGATTTTCTTAAAAAAAATTTTAAAAGGCGCTAAGTTTCGTGGAACCCCGAAGTGATCTTCGCGGAACCCCAGGGTTCCGTGGAACACAGTTTAAGAAACGCTGGCTTAGGCTATCGAAAGCTTTTCATTTATTGTTTAAACAAGTTAATAAAAGTCTTTATTTATTTTATTAATCTATTGTTTAACTTATATACCTCATCTCTCCAACCTACGACGGAACGTGCATTCGTCGTAAAAGAAGCGTGCAGCAACCATCACTGGTTACTATACATATTTAAATTTCAAATTGTAGATAAATAAACAAACATCAAAATCATGACTATTAATTCTGATTCCTTCAGCTGGGTATTTGCGATTGAGTGCATCGAATATTTTATTAAAAATGTCTACAAATTGTTGTGTTTCGTGGCTATCTTTTAATGATACAATGCCTTCATGGTCTCGATAAACTATGATACCCTTAGCCATCGAATCACTAAGAACCTAAAATTATAATAAATATTAAACCAAAGTTTATTATCAAGTTTAGCTTACTACTTACCTGAGTAGCTAACCTCACAGACATTTTTGAAAAATTGTCAATCATCAAGTGTCTCTTAGTAATTTTAGGGCAAATTTTAGTGGGAGCTGCAGAATCCCTATCAATGTCCTTTTCATAGACATCTATGAAATGACTCCACCTATTATATGGTTTTTCGGGAGAAATCTAAAAAAGAATAATTACGTTAGTTAAGAAATTGAAACGTATTATTCTTTAAAAATATATATATATATATAATATATATGTACCGTTAAAGAATTTTTGTTGACTAGTCGATTTAGGACTAACTAGTCCATAGTTTGCTTTTAGACCAGATGTTTCAAAATCCTCTATTCCCGTGTAGGTCAATGTTTTTGAATCTACGTCAATGCACTCTCGCAACATAATTTCATCATAAATTAACATTGCATGTCGTTCTTTCCTTAAAAAAGTCATTTTCTTTTTTAAAAGTATAAAAAATTTATCATCAAAACAATTTTGAAAGTCCAGATTTGTTTAAAGGAAAGACATAACTCATTTAACACATTTTGAGTCATAAAATGCATTTTAAAACAAGATGTGATGCGAAGAGCAATGTAACTATTTAATAAAATAATACCACTAAGTGTTATATTTTTGATAACAATTGTGAAATACAAAAAAAAAAACAATACTTTTTATGGAAGTACTTATTTCACAGCAGTATCCAATCAACCTCTGAAAATCGTCACCAGCTTCTTAACGATCTTAAATTAATTCTAACCCCCCTCCTTGCTGCTATTACTTTCCCAATAAACAAAAATCATAATAGGTTCGGTAGAAAATATGAAAGTTCGGTTCAATTCGATTTAGGTAAGGTTAGGTTTGGAGTTAGGTTAAAATTCAGTTGGATTAAAAAAATCAGGGTTCGACTTATCATTAATATTTAAAGGTAGTCAACAGTATAGTACTTAGATGTTTTGTGGACAATGGACGTCTGGACAGGATCGGACACCGCCGTTGTTGGGATAGGACTGAGACGAGTGCCCGGCCGGTCGCGGCTGCTGCAAAAACCTACGCGGTATAATCATAGAAACAAAAAGAAATGGACTGATCAAGCAGAGAGAGAAGACCAGGAAAAACGTTGCTAGACAGAGATAGCATACAACTTATATGTTCAGGATAGTTATTTTCCTCCCTAAGAATTCCCGACGGAGGTACAATTGCAATAGGAGTGCAATCTATGCACCCACATACTTCGGGGAAATCCGGTTTTCATATAAAATCTAATGATTAACCCTTCACTGCATGACTTTAAAAAAAAACACATTATTATTTTTAAATTACTTTATACCATTGAGTTTGAGTAAAATAACTAAAAAATTAATTTTTATTTTTTTAAGACTCAAATTTAAACTTAAGCTAATGTTGCATATTTGCAACTATATGTATACGACGTACCCATATAATTTCTAAATAGCACTGCACAGTACTGAACTAAATTTTTTTTTTTAAATTTTTTCGCTGTAATAACACAAAATTTGAAATGCAGTTTCCTATAGAAAAGTAAAGAAAATAATTACTATTATCTTTTTAATAAAAATATATGAAAATAGCTACTAAATGTTAATAAATATCTTTGAAAAGAATAAACAATAATACATGACAATAGAAAAACAATATCATATATTTTATACTTTACATAAATGTAAAAACTATTTATTTGTATGAAGTCAACAAAAAATGAATAAACAATATGTAAGTAACAATTTATTAGTAAAGAAAAAAAAATATTGAATATTATTTAAAATTATTAAAAATTTAAGTAGCTTCAATAAGTAAAATCAAATCTTAGAATAATAAAGAAAAATAATAAAAAACAATATTATAATATTTATATAAATGTGAAAAATCTTTTTGAAGTCAACAAATCAACAAATAGAAATATGTTTGTTTAACAATTTTCTGTATACCTAACAAAAATTATGTATGTAGTAACAAATTGGTATTTAGTTTTTTTTGTGATCATGACAGATGATATTTAACAAAACAATTTTTGTTCTTATTAAAACATAAACTATTTTTGCACTTAAAACAGTGAACAAAAGTAAAACCTTTACAATTTGACAAATTGCATCTTTGTCTTGTTTTATTCCATTTTGGCCAGTGACTTACATGATCAAACCTTATACTATTTGGAATATGATTAACAGTTCTAACTCTTTTTCAATCAGAAATATTAAGTGATGTATCAGGCCTTTTTAAAGGCCTTCCTCTTGTAGGAGTAATTATTTTACCAGTTGTGCACAAAGAAGTGCCTAGATCTTCTCTAAATTGAGAAAGAGACATTGGCTTCCCTTCTTACTTCTTTTGTTCAAATACTTTTTTATATAGAATCCAAGAATAAACAATAGTTACATCTATTAGATTATAAAATAAACGCATATACCACTTTATGGTCCTCATTTTTATTTTGTACCTACCTATATTTGCATCTAGTAGGTCAACACCACCCATATGTTTAATATATGCAATAACAATTTGGACATTCAATTTTAACTGACTTCTTTTGTGTTTTAGAAAATCGTTTTACTTCATTTTTTGGTTGTTCCCCAACATATGTAGAGAGTAATGTAACTAATCTGTTATCTTTGCAAACAACTGCACTTATTTTTGTGCCTTGTATTTATGTCGTGCATTCAACTGATGTCCCTCTATCACTTTTCAAAAGTTCTTTATCTGAAAGAAATGGTACATTTTGTAATCGATTCCTGCGTACTGTACCTAATGAAAATATACTCCTACTTTTTAAATATATCATTAAGGGCAATGAAGTATAATAGTTGTCAAAATATACTTTATGATTACAATTTGATGGTATTATTCTAGATAACCTGACAACTATGTTAGAACTTGGCCTTAAATCTGGTTCATTATCTAACCTGTTTTCAACATTGTTTTCTTGGCCACTATAAATCTCTATATCATATGCAAATCCAGATATACCAGCTAATACTAATAGTTTACATCCCTATTTATAAGGCTTTATGGGGATATATTGTTTTAAAAAATGTCTGGCTTTTGTAGCACAGAGTTGTTCATCTACTGACAATGACTCTTCAATGGGTATTGATTGGTATCTTTTTCTAAGAGTTTCAAGTATAGGTCTTATTCTATATAATCTATCAGGTTCTGCTTTATTTGGTGGAATATGATTATTATTATCAGCAAAATGAAGGAATTGGCAAATTTTTTCAAAACAATTTACTGTCATGGTTGATTTTATAACTGAGTTTCCTAAATTAGATGACCAATATTGACGAATATTGGGAACTTGTGAAATATAAGTCATTATAAAAATGCCAAGATACCTTTTTAAATCAGTTTCAGTTATATTGAATGGTTTACTAGGATCTTTTAAAACACTATATTTAGTAGTTTATTCACAAATATGATTCATGAGATCTGAAGTGAAAAAGTAATTAAAAAAATCTAGTGGTGTTGCTAAGTTCAAAAAAGTTTCTGGTAATTCTACATTGTTAGTAAAATCAACATTTGTGGGAGCAATAAATGTGTTTTTTTCCAAATGACCTTTTTAATAGGATAAAAATTTTGATTTTTTTTTATTATTTGATATAACTTTTAGTGCTGGGTTGATGCTAGATGATGATGAAATAGTTTTATTATTTTGAGTAGATGACTGACGTGTATTTTTAGTCACTTGTATAGCAGGAGATGAATGAACAGGTTGTAGATTTGATATAGATTGTAAATTTTCAAAAGAAGAAGCAGGAGGAACATTAATAACAATAGGAATATTTTGAATTTGTTGATTTACCTCTAATACTGGAACCATTATATCATTATCAACACATGGCCAATTTATGTCTATAAAATCGTTATCATCTATATCTAAACAATTGAAATTGTCATCAACACAAATTTCGTCAACATCCCCATCTTCTAGATCATCTTCAGATTCACTAGGTAAATCCAAAAACAAAAGATTTTCTATTGAGCTGTCAGACAGTTTTTTGGTCATAACAAACAATTATTTTGTTATTATTATAATAAGAAAAGGTCCAAAAAATTGTATAAAAACGAAATTTTTAAAGGAAAATAAATTAAAACACAATTTATAAACGAGACAATTATTGAACGCCACAAACAACTAGAAATTAGAATACTCAATACTGAATAATATAACAAATGTTTTTTTTTATAAGCACTCAGTTGTAACTTTTAATACTAATACATCTTTGTTTCATTCGGTGACGATGTACACCAAAAACCATGTAATAATATAATAATGAACAGCGATACTTATGGTGATAGTAAATTCTCACAATGGTAAACTCTCCCGGGTTTACTTCAGTACTACCTGACGGAAACATGTACTCTGAACTCTCCCTGGTCTAGTAAAAATCATAAAATAAATTTAATATACATTTAAGTTATGTGTAATGATTTTTGATTAAATAATTGTTAATTAACAACTATTGTAAATATTAATGAACAATATTAAGTTACAAAAAAAAAAAAAAATTAGTGTTGAGTTTGATCAAATAACATATGTATGTCATTGTTTACACAAGACATTTCATTAAATACTCTGTATTTGTTATGCAATAGTAATTTAAGTTTAACAATGAAGAAGTTTATAGATTTTTGTTTATTTATAAACTCGTGGAATACTGCTTGAATATTTTCTCCGACTCTATGCAAACTGTTTGTAAGCATTTGCTTGGTTTCTTCAAACGTCCTCTATATTTTATCTGTGCCAACTTACTTTCTTGTGATGTTGAAGTTAAACAATTTTTACAAACATCACAAACAATTTTCTTTTCTAACTTCATGGTAACAAATCCTGCAATATTTATTGAAATATTTTCAATGTAAGAACTTAAACGTGTAACTGAAGCAAAATAGTCATGATCATG
Organism: Aphis craccivora; assembly: GCA_009835225.1. Classification (NCBI taxonomy): domain Eukaryota; kingdom Metazoa; phylum Arthropoda; class Insecta; order Hemiptera; family Aphididae; genus Aphis; species Aphis craccivora. Next base: position 6,087 of record VUJU01003042.1, on the reverse strand, counting down.
ACTTTCGACACTGTTAATTTCTTCTTTTTTCGATGTATCTTTTGGTAACATTCCATTCACTGGTAATGTTTTTGTGTTGTTAAGAATAGAACAATTTCCATGTATAGAACCAACTATAGTATTATGTACCAATAATCGTTTATAAGCCACTTGAAACTGGCGGCATGTCGGATTATCGTTATAGCCTCCTCGGCTACGCACAGCGCTGAAAAATGTCACCAAATGATCTTGACTGAGTTTGTATGTAATGAAGAATGTTATATGAGATTTTAATTGTAATATTTGAAACAACTCTAGTTCACTGTGTAACCCCATGACCATTCCACTAAAGCCAGTCTTCCTTTTTGAATCAATTACCTACCTTCAAACCATCCAAAAATTATAAATTTTCTATGTAATTAGTAAACTCATTTGTAAATGTTTTGTATTGATCAAATGTTGTAGTAGAAAACTGTTGTATGGTTTATTAAAATATAATTTTCTACAATTCATTTTGCCAAATGCATTATTGACCAATGACCATACTACAAAATTGAGCAGTTGCTTCACATTCTTCAAAATTTGAGTCTTCATTCTTCAAGTAATGTAAAGCATCACACTTTTACTTAAAACCTGGCTAGCTAATCGAACATTCATTTTTTCATTGTGATAGTTTACATGTCTTAAAGTTAATTTTGTTGCCAATCTTAAGCCTTATTTTTGCTCTTTTTCGAACAACTTTTCTATGAACTTCCTTTGTATAAGTTTTCCATCACCATTTTTCAATAATTTTTTATCACCAAAAGTATTACGAATTAACTTAATCATGTGAGTTTGATCATGGAAAACAAGAATCTTTTCAAATGTGTGTAGATTTTGAATATAAGGGGTTTTCGTATTAAGATGAACCTGATGAACCTAATGAAGTACACATACTTAAATTCACTGAAGCCCCATCAAAAGTTACAGAATGGAGATTTACCCCAGTTTCAGTAATAAGGTCAATAGCTTTAGCCAGTAAATTTTCTCTTTCTATTCCAGTCAAGCCATCAATTAAAAAATATCCAACAGGGATTTTCCAATATACGTTCAGACCAACATCTAGAAAAACTAACGCATTTTTTGCTACTGGTATTTCATCACAATCATAGACTACATTTGTGCTCATATTAACATGACCATAAACATTTTGATGAGTATCAATTTCTATATGACGTTTTACACTTATTTCGTCTACAGTTAAATTGCAATAAACGTGACCAGCAGCTACTTTTTGTTTTATTGCTTCTAATGCCTCTAATGTGAAACCTGGTTTACCATCTACTACTGTGTACTATTGTCTTAACGTTTTGGGATGTGGTAAAATATTTAAAAAACATTTTCTTACATATAAGTATGCCCGGGGAGAATAATATTGTAAAGTTAAGGAAAATTCATGGATTTCTTTGGGAAAAGATAATTCTTTCCCTGAACAAGCTATTTAAACAATTGATTCCAAAGTATCTGAGCCCATAGCCTATCAACAAAGTGAATATAAACAATTAGGTTAATTAGGTAAAATAATTGTACTTTTAAAAATTAAGTACTCGTATAATATAAACTCACGAGGGAGTTTATATTTAATATTTATGAAGTTACTGCTATTGATCTAAATAAAATTAGATAGTAAATAATACACTCCATTACAAATTAAGTAACATTTTATTTTTATTTTCAAAAATAACACAAACAATTACATAATTAATACATAAACAAATTGTATATAACTATTTTAATAACTCACACTTTCAACACAAGCATTAGCTAGGAAGGTGTACAAACAATTATAATTATTGTTATATAACTAAAGTATTGTACTATCTGTTTGTTTGTTAAAAATATATAATATTATTATTAAAAGTTTTAAATAATAATGGTGAAATGATAATAAAATATGTAATGTAAATAAATTAAAATTTGTATTTAACCTCTAAATTATTTGCTGCATTTTCAGATATCAAGCTATTGTTTTTAAGTTCTTTAACTAAATTATTTGAAGAATCTACTCTTTTTTTTTCAATCGTACATTATTCTGGGTTAAAAGTTTATTTTTTTTCTTAAATTGGTGACAGCATTTTTAACAATTATGAGATTTCTTTTCCTACGTTTTGGTGTTAAAAAATCATCTTCTTCCAAATCACCAATTCTGCTAGAACTCATGTATTTTTTTTGATATCATTAAAATTAAGTACCCTGAAATAATAATAATTTGGTATAAACAATTAAATAGTTAAATCAATAGTACAGGTTAAAAAACTTGATTATACCTATTACTTGTACTTGGTGGAGATTCATTTGAACTATCAATATGAGTTATAAACTGTACATCATTGTCGCTATTGTCACTACAATAATCAACATAAAATTAATCTAAAAATAAGATAAAAATAATGTAGTTGTTTAAATAATAATTATTGGTGTATATTATATGGTTACAAAATGTAATTTTATACCTGTCACTCATTTAATACACATTTTCTAAGGGAGTTTCACATGTAGTTATTTTGTCTTTCACTTCTTTCCTACAATTCAATAAAAACATTATATTTAAATATTTTTAATTACTAGTATAAATAATATAAAAACAAATATTTATATTGTTGGAATTGCGTTCATTTTTAAAAATGTTCGTTTATTACTAAATGTAAACTGATCTGAAAAAAGTGTGAACTACAAATTCGTTGCCAGTCTTTAACGACTTCCTTTATATTTAAGGATTCAACCCAAATTGATCGTCTAGTTTCATCCTTTGGAAACCTATAATAATGTATATCAAAAGTATTAACTAATTATCAAATTGTTATAAAAAAAATTTAAATCATATTGCATCCGAGTCTGCAATGAAGTACCACATTTTGTCTTTTTATTCTTTGTAAACCGTTACCCTAGGGGTAACCAGGGTAACCGTAACATAACATAACACTTTTCCCGTAACGCTTTTTCAGTAACGCGATTTCTGTTACGATATTCAAATTTATGTGCCAAAGAAAAGACATAAAATGTCAAAAACAAAATTTAAATGTACGACTCACTGATGAAAACTGACGTGTTTGTGTGTATTTGAGGCATTAAAACACAAAATACAACGGTGAACCATGATTAATATTATAATTTTAAATGTAAAATTTAAACTATTTTAAACAACAAATCCAAATTTGTAAACACCGCTAACGAAAAGTAAATATTTACTAAACTAGTATCATGTGATTTTATCGTGTTTCTGTTATAAAACAGTTTTTGACATTTTTATGTCTTTTCTTTATTACATAGATTTGAAAAGCGTAACGGAAGTCGCGTAACAGAAAAAGCGTTAAATAGAAAGCGTTACGATCTGCCTTGGCACACAGAATCTTAAAGTGTTATTTTATGTTATGGTTATCCTGGTTACCTGATTACCTATGGTAACGGGAAATTATCTGCCTTGTCACACATAATTGAAAAGTGTAATGATTAGTCTGTGATAGATCGTGGTTCATTTTATGTGAGACATAAAATATCTCACTTCATTGCAGATTCGTATGCAATATGACATGATTTTGTACATGACCTCAAAAAAGGCCCCATATCGTCTTCTCTCTTCCCCAAAAAAGCACCAGGCCCCATATGAAACTAGTATAGGCGTGTCCAATCCATACTTCTATTATCTATGGGAACTTCTCTTTACGTCTTATCAATAGTTAGCAATCTAGTATATTATCTATATCTATGATTTCAACCATGGTAATGCGAAACGATAAAATGATAATCACAATCTCTGCAGTGTAGCCAACATGTAGTGTAGCAATAACATTTAAAGCAACTCGGTAGAGTTTACATACTTCCTACAGGTAACTAATAACTATAAAGTTGGCCTGGGAGAGTTTACACATTTACTTCAGGTAAACATAATTTTCACCCGGGAGAGTTTACACATTTACTTTAGGTAAACATTATATTAGTCCTGAACTCGAGAGAGTTTATTATTTTTAAAAATTGGTAGAATTTACCATAAAATCGGGAGAGTTTACCACCGACCATAGTTATTATTATTAAGTAGGTACCTACTTATATTAAAACATATTACTAAACATACAAAGTTATTTGATATAAAAGTTAATAATTTATTTTAAATATCATTACAAAATTAAGAACATTTCCTTGAAGAAAAATAAGAAAAATAAAATCCATGATATATTATAACTTACCTGGTGTCCTGGTTGTGTTTTATTTATTTATTTATTTAAAATACGGGACGAACCATATTTACAAGAATGACATTTACAATAATAATATAGCTCTGAGGAAATCAAGGCTCAATATTAGAGAGAGAAAAAATGGTCAGTATTGGCAATGCACATAAGACGTATGATTGGTGAGTTAATATAATAATTAGAGGAAGAGAAAGGTATGTGGAACGGAATAGATGATCGTGTGCGGTGGCAAGGGACATTAAACGAAACACGAGATATTCTGATATTCGTGACTGTTAATTTTAGAGGAATGAAGATTAGATAGAAATGCTATATTTGCTGAGTGGCCACGGTCAGTGAGACTTTCTAGGGAAAAGAGGCTTTTTGGATTGGTGTGTAATCGTGAGGTGGACAGGGTACATTTTATTTGAAGGCGCGTGATGGAGGAATTTTCTTTGAACCCTTTCAATCATACTCCGTGCAGAGGTATCAATTTCAAAATTAGAGACATTTTGTAAAATTATAATATTGTTCGCGCCTCGATTAAGTGTGATCTCCCTGCTAGCCCGGCAAAATAACGTTGGTCATACTGGTGAGGACTTTCCCTCTTCTCCCCTCTTGGTCCAGCTCGGATGACAGCCCGATTCGTCGTTAAGCGTCTTCGCGTTCGTTTGGATTGTCAGATTTTACCGTTCATAAGCGTAAAAGCTCCTTACAAATACGTTAGTTTTTCGTGATTTATTCATTCAATATTTTGGTGAGTGAATATTACTAATATATCGGCGTCATCACGGCATTGGCTCTGTTGTGCTCGCGATCAGAGGCCATTCTACGCACACTGGTCGTGAAAAGCATCAACGCAGCTCGCCTTCCAACAGTTCGTTTCAGTCAGCTCGACCAAAACCTCGTGGTCTCATCACTTATGTTCCAGCAGTTCAGATTTCCAGTTATGCCCCTTTCGTTATTTGTAAACGGCAGTTTGCCATACATACCTAATTATATATATTGTATAATATTTTCTAATATTATTCTTTTGTTATTGTTATATTCAGAATATTGTTATTCGTTATTATGCTATTATTTCACTGATGGCCGATCACCCTCAGTGAAACCTTGTCCATTTTTAAATTGATACAAATATCGTGGTTAAAAATATATTACATTCATTAGTGACAGATATATAATAAAATTGTATTCACTATCTTTAGCAGTTAGTTAACCTTCTGATTTAGGTGCAAGTCGCAGGCGCCCACCTCATCGCGCAGGAGCGGTTGCGGCGAAAACAAATAGGTATAATAGATGCCTTACTTACAGTTCAATTTTCGACGTGCAAGTGTGTGTCCGCCAACTGTATTACTGCTATTAAAAAACTTAAATAATTGAAAATTTTTCGATGTCTTCAACTACAAATTTTTTCAAATACAAATCTGCATCTATATATATTAATAAATAATAATAATAATAGTGTTGCCAGATCAAAAATTGAAAATTCCTCAACAAAATTATGAAAAAGTTTCGAAAATTCCCCAATTGTTATCATCAAAAAAATCGTCAAAATTCCCCAAAATCACGAAAAAATATCCAAAATTCTCCAAAAAAAATTGTTTTCAATTAGAAAATTAAAATTACTTTTATATTAGTGAAGTTTAAATGAGATAGCTAATACTGCAAAGTATTCAGTCATTAACTAAATAATTAGGTTTTGGTAAAAAAAAAAAAACTGATTTTCTACAATAAATGCATGATAAACATTTTTTAATAAAACCGTCTTAGATCAACAATATAATAATATTGTTAACAAAAATATAACTTCCTAAATATGAGTAAAATATAAATATAGTATAACAATAAACAAATAGGTACTTAACATCAGTCTTAACTTGACTTTTAACAAAACATA
>VUJU01003041.1:0-30063 GCA_009835225.1 Aphis craccivora | reverse complement strand
ATTTTTTTATCGACACTTCAAAAAAAATTTCTCAAAAAAATCGAAAATTTCTGTGGTCTATAAATAACTCAAAAAAAGTCAAAAATGTTTGAAAATTTAACTGTATATAGATAACACTGACATAAATATTTGGTGAAAATTTCAAGAATTTACAGTGATTAGTTTTTGAATTACAACCATATAAAAAAATCGATTTGGTCGAAAACTTGTTTTGCGTAAAAATTCCCGTTTTTCCGTCATTTTTTTTTTTTTGTTATTCTCGATTTTTTTTAAAATTGTTGGAAAATATTAACATCGGAAACCACCCCCAAATTTTGAAATTGGAGCATTATTTCGACTAGTTATGCTGTACACAGAAAAAAAAAACACACATCATTGTAAAATCAATACATTCATCACTTCGTTCAGAATCTAAAACCTATAATATTTATCCGGTTTTTGATTACTACATGTGTGTAAGTGGATCTGTAAACATTTTAAATGGCATATTCTTCACTACTCTGCTGTATGATAATTTATTATTTAATCATTTATTTAGTAACTAGTAATATAATAATCTGTACATATACATTATATAATATTAACATAACACATACTTTAAGATTATTACTTAACTTTATTTTAGCGAGTGTACATATATATATTGTGCATACTATTTCTATATACTATAGTACTACGTACACGCGCGGCGCTTGTGGGCTATGACGCTTTTACGTCTACCCCGCCGCCTGTAAAATAAAATTCGTCAGCGAATCGCGTGTAAGTATAGCATTCTGGGCGAAACTTTCATCGTCCTATGACAACGCCTCCCCGCATTGTAAGCACACGGCCCAAGCTTATAAATATATTTATAATTTTTAGCGACATTATATTGTATACCTACAGTGCGCTGTTTTGCTAAGTTCGCCTAGGTATGTCGATATAATTTTTTTTTTAATCGCTATTTTTGAACGATGATAAATTGATAACTATCGTATTAAAGACAATCACGGTCTGTGATTTTAATGCAACTTAATCTAATTTTGGTTAATTATTAAAATCTCATATAATATAATATTATAAAGTGTATAATATAAAGTCAATTAAAAATTTTAAAATTAATTTAACTGTTTATGTAGATAGTTATATGTAATTTTTGAAGCTTAAGTGATTGGTACTCATAAAACATCGTGGATAATATTTATGTAATATTATAATATGTAGGTAATTGGCAAAAGATATATTCGAGAATAATCAGCACAGTGAGTCATCCTGTACGGCTGTATATAACCAATTTACACCAACTTTGATGTACATATTTTTCTCTCCGTGGTACAAAATCTTCTCAAACAAATACCTTTTACCGAAACTGTAAACTGAATAAGTGAGTGGTTGTTAGATAAGTTAACAAGGGGGAAAAAGGGTGAGGTGCAAACAATATTTTCCTTGCTTAATGCTTTTATCTCAAAAGTAGAAGGGTGAGTGACGGAAGTTGTTATAAGTTATTGTTATATTATATACTGAAGGTATAGACGTGCACTTACACATTACTTAATTTTAATTAATCATCCAAACGCAGTTGAGCGCATTTTCTTTTCTAAAATAAGGGATCAAGTATGGTCGTCATATTTTATTATTTATCATTTAAATATTTAATATTCTTAATATCTATCTATCTCAAATGAGAGGAAATCTACCGAGCCCACCCAGCTTCTTATAATTTTATGATGAGTATAATTTTTATAAAATACTAGTTGGTGTTTCCATACGCTACTGATTATATTAATGTTTATTGTATATACCTATAAAACCACGTCATGGCGGTTCATAAGTACACTATAGAAAGTATACATATTTTATAATATTATATTTACATAGTAAATGAGGATAGTCAAAATATTTAAATGTAATAATAACAATTTAATATTAAAAAACAATATATCGCACAATTATTATATTTTATTTTAAAGAAATTGAACTGACTTAAAATATCTATTATAATTTATTCAGGCATTATTATTATCGTTATTGAAACTTTTTTTCTTCTTAAATAACAATTTATGCGTGCATTCGTATTTCTGTATCAAAATCGATAGGCAATATAATTTAAATATATATTACCTATATTAATATTAAAATGTATAACAATGAATAAAATAATATTTATCATTTACATCCCATAATTACATATTTACATATATGTACGATTTACATCGTGTTAATTACAAACGGGTTTTTGATATGTTAATTGAATATAAAACACTACTTGGCGTAATAATTAATAACATGTGTGGTTATGTTACAAACATATATGTTACGACATACAGGACTTTAAACAATATAATTTTTAATAGATTCTATTAAATTTATATTTTATTCTACCAAAGATTAACTTTGAATTTTATTTAGGACTCACTATTACACGACTAGTCTTCACTGGATAATATGATTAAAACCGTATATTATTATCTCAACATTAATAATTTATAATGAAAAACTAGAACAATACTGTCTATCATTTACTAAATGTCTAAATGTCATTACTTTATAATAATCATTTCGATTGTATGAATCACCTCTTTTAACAAATTATGTTTCTAAGTCATAAGTTATATTATTTATCAGTAAGTTTGAATAATTATACAGCAACTAAACTTTTTAAATAGGTACCTAATAATAAAATAAACATCAATAATCACATATTACTAGAATTATCTCGTATTTAAATATTTCATACTTAAGTTGAACACGTTTGAATATTGAGTCATGTGAACATTTTAAAATTGTTATCATCATTACAATATATGGTGAAACGGCATCACTACATTATGATACTGTTTGTAGTATGCTGTTTTCTTTATTTTTATAATAGGATTAAAATATACATACTGCCAATTTTGAATGTTTTAAATAAAAGTGTACGATGTCGGGGCCCAACTTCATGAAGTACCTACGCGTACACCCTCAGTAATATATTTTTGTTATATTACCTGTATAACAATCTATCTGTACGACAGACTTCAGTTCTTTTCAAAGTGAAAACAAATATCGGTCTTAACCCAAACGCGGAATCTGATGGCGAGAGTAGGACTTGTTTTATACATTTATTATACACGTAGGTTTAACACGAATCCCTATAATATACTAAATTGAGTTCCTATGCTCAGCGGAAAAAAAAATTTACTAATTCAATCACGGGTACACACGGAACACATACTAACATACTAATTGACTCCAGGTTTAGGAAACTAAAAATTACCAACACTAATTAATTCCGAGGATTATTTTGAGTAAAATATAAAATCAACCGTTACAGCGAAAATTATGCCGCGCTGCATTCAAATATAATATGTTATTTTCACACGTCGTATGCCGCACAGCCGTGTAGCACGTCAACATTTGCTCCGTTTGGATATCTATATAATAATATACACATACTCAACTACATGATATCGTTTATATTATAATTTTTGTCGCAATCAAACAAAATAACTCGAATTGAATAAAAACAAGAATTAGGTATCACATACATTTTACTAATATAAAAAATATAATTTTATCATCACCTATACAAAAATGTTTAAAAAGATAGTTCTAAGTCTGTAAATATATATATATTTAAAGTTATACGGGAATACCTATATCAGCGTTTCCCAAAGTGTGTTAAAGACATTGGGTTTCCCTAATTCCGAAAAACACCAACTATTTTTTAAGGCGCCGTACCTAAATTTAAGGGCGAATGTAAGTTCCCTAACGAGATATCGCAGGTAAAAATTACCCCTGGGTATGTTTACGTAAGTGTCCATACGGAAAAAAATTATACTAAATACCAAGGCTGGGCAAGCTAACGATTATTTTTTAACTCGTTAAATTATTTTAAAATAATTAAGTTAAGTGAAGTTAAAAGTTACTGAATATCAAAAATTTGAAAAGAAGAAAAACAAAACTATATCAATAATAAAATATCAGATTATAATTTAAAAATAATTATACACAGCATGACTATATGTGAAGTGTTTGAGCTTTCTCAAATAAACCAAATAAAATTTGTTTTTTTTCTATAATTATTATTTTATACTTATACAAATAATACGTGGACCATACCTACACATTATACTATTAATTGAATTAAAAAAATTCCATGTGGGAACTTACTTATGGGTGTATTTTTTTTCGTGAGGGAACTTACATATTATGTACCCGCTTACTTACTATGTTTCGTGTGGGAACTTACTAAGCCCCGCCGTGCCGTGGTCGTAAAGGTTTAGGAACCGCTGACCAATATAATTACGTATACCAACTCAATACTCGTATTTTGTACATTATTTATATTTTGTAACTATATAAGTACTATCTACATGGGTGAGAAATTAATGCCATGATTATTTACAAAATACACAACGGATATAAACGTAATATTGAAACTTAGTTGTTAAATATCCTTATGTTTCATATTATAATCGGCTTATATTGGACGATTTTTTATTACATTTTATACTTTATCCATTATTTAGTTAGGAAACTGATAAAAACGGGCCATCGCGCTGACCTTACGTCTAGACTCTTGATAATAACAACGTTAAAGGTTAATAACTTACGAGTAGTTTTTAGATTATATTATTCAATGTAGCATTGTATCTATAACACACAACTTATATGGTTTGAATAAAAAAAATATAATAATGTAATAAAAATCATTACATGTTTTAACAATACGCAAACCATAAGTAGATTGTACATATATAGTAACTAAAAAGATAGGTCTACGTATAGACACATATAATAATAAAGGTTTTTATATAAATACAAAAAGGTATACTGCGCATATTTCAGGAACCCTACTTATATCTGGTAACTGGTCTTTATAATATCTCATAATGGTCGTCATCGAACCTGCACCAACAAGGACACGCGATGTTTTCGTTAAGTACTTATTACTTATACTATACGTCATTCTATTGTATCTCAAAATGACTTCTGATTGGGGGGTCGATCATAAAAAAGGTCATTTAAAAACCCGGTCATCTGTCATTTCACCGAACACAGCGTATGTAGGTACCTTCTCAAACCTTTATCTGAACGATAGACCAGTGTACATTATGTTATATTGTTATGTATAATATGAATATTGCTCTTTCAACCGCGCTGTCAGGGATATTGCGTTAACGTTTGAACAACAGGCAAATGCTAATATGCATGTATATAATAGTGGATCGCTATATGACATTATTATTTACATTTCATCTGTATCAATTAAATAAGAAGATACTTATTTGATTATTAAATAAATAAATACCTACGAGAAAATTATATAATGTTTTAGTTGTACAACTCTTAAGTATTTTATTGTGAAAAAAAAAGTAGTCGTGGGTATCGCTCTGCTGTGTAATACCTATTATAAGTGTTGGGTGGGCCGTTATAATAGTTACCTATATTAAATTTTAATTCAATGGTATAATATACATTTGTATACCTACCTGATTTGTAAACGGTCAGTAAACCTATTTATTTTTGTGTTTATAGTCTGTCTCACGAAAGAAAGGTACCGTTTCGCATACGTAGACTGTTGACCACGGATCACCTGCGGCACGACGCACCACCAGATTTGGAAAAAATAACTTTACTGCCGAGTAAATTTCCCAATCTGGTGGTGCATCGTAACACAGGAGGTCAGTGGTCCACAGTCTACACGTGGAAAACGGTACCTTTCTTTCGTAAAACAGACTATAGATATAAGTGTATTATATTATGATTGAAGTTTGGACGTGAACATTTGTACGTTTATTATATTCTTTTATTAAATCTTATCAGTTATCATACATAATTATTTAGTTTATCATATATATATATATATATATATATAAGTACAATTTGATATGTTTTACATTAGCCAGTTAGAGAGACAAAACAAAATATTTTATGGTGATTGGTGACATCCTCTTTAGCAGCAATTTTAATGTGTTATTTACTACTTCTGCTATATAGATTAATTAGTGTTCGAAAAAGATAATTAGCAGGGCCAGAGCGCATTGATAAGTTCTAATATCACTTAGTGAGGAACGTCCCTCTCCCTACTTACCGACAATGACCAGTTATAACCGATACACCAATATTGCCACTGTACAAAATATATTTTTATGGACGCATTCAACACGTTTGTTTGCTTACGCTACCTCAACTATATTCTACAACTGCGCCAAGAATAATTTTAATGCAGCAACTAATTCGATTCAAATAATTCTGCTGTTTTGTCAAGGTAATGCTTGGTTTTTTTAATATATATTACTTATTGCCATTACTTACTTCATTATAATATTGTTATATTTTGTATTAACATCAAATATATTATGATTGTATATTTTATAGTGTCGGGAAACGTTTTCAAGTCATTTTTTCCCCCGCACAAGCAATGCTTTAACTGAAAAGAATTTTCTGAAGATTCATTTTTTTTTTAAATATAGATACTGAACATTTGTTATTTTTACGTTAAAAATATAAAATTTGATTATTATCGTTATTAAAAACATAATTTGTCAATATAAAATTTTCAATTTATATAATACCTAGTTAATTATTTAATAATACAAAAATATTTCTACTTTTAAAAGTTTCGTGGGGGGGCTGGTGATATAATAAATATAAATCTATCTGTGATAACGTTAAAATGTAATACAATGTAGTATATTGCGTTATTATTGCAATTAAAAAATTTCAAAATACTGCCACAATATTCTTAATTAGATATTTATTTATAAGATATTTTTAAATATATTCTTAAATATCCGGTTAGGTTAATTTAGAATAAGCCTATAATTTCTCCTATATTATAGTCAGTAGACACTAGACATTCAACCATTTTTACATCAAATCTGCAAAATTAATTTTGCCTCAACTAGTTTGATGGATCGATAAGCCTGTTTCACTGATATTGTTAGGAAATACGTTAAAGACTTTTCATAATCTGTTATTAATATAAATGTTATTTACATAAATACCTACATACATAGGTTTCATTGAGCCGGGAAAAAATTCTAAACAATACATTAAAAAAGTTATTTTGTAAATAAAAATGCATTCAAATTTCCAGTTTTAGTAACTAAGGCCTAAAAATTGAACATATGGTTTTTCATAGACAACAGGTAGGTATGTTATTGAAAATTTTTTTTAAAGACAATTAAAATTAATATTAGTTTTTGCATATTTTTTAATTATACCATTCTATATATAATACACAATATTTAATATATATATTATCATGTATACGAACTAATTTTTATAACTATGAATTACTACATAATATAATGTTTTTGTGATAATATTACATATTATATGTTGGAAGAAATTAGTTCAACCTATACAAATATCTAATAAAAATTAATAATAATAAAATATTCTTAGATATACAAGGTGACAAATATTGTCTCCCCTCAGAATCTTTGACTTTAGCTACTCAGAACAATTTACCATTGGATTAAAATTTAACACACGTATTAGAGTTTTTAAAAATTGCCTTTAACGACACTCATAACCAATTTTATTACTAGTATCAATACATAATTGTCACTTAATATATATGTTGAATTTATTTATAATAATTTGATTATAATTGAATGTATTATTATTTTATCAACTTTGTACAATAGGTAATTGGTATATTTTAGATTCTGAGCGGAGCGATGAATGAATTGATTTTACAATGTTGTGTTTCATTAATTTTTATTTTTATTTTTTTTTTTTTTGTGTCTGTGTACACGAGAACGTGTCGAAATAATGCTTCAATTTCAAACGTTGGGGGTGGTTTCCGATAACAAAATAAATCTAGTTGGTGCATTGGGAAGGTCATTTTAACCTAACCTAGTTTTCAAAAGTGCCGGAAAAAACCAAAAAAAAAAAAAATTAAGGAAAAACGGGAATTTTTATCAAAACCAGTTTTCGACCAAATTGATTTTTTTATATGATTGTAATTCTAAAACTAATCACTGTAAATACTTGAAATTTTTACCGAATTGTTATGTTATTGTTATCTATATACAGTTAAATTTTCAAAAAATGTTGACAACTTTTGAGTTGTTTATAAACCACTGAAATTTTCAAAAAAATAAGTGTTGATAAAAATTTTGGATGACCAAAAAATTTTGAAAATTTAATACAAGGTTCCTTATGAGTTTCTCCTATTGTAGCTAAAAAAAATTAAAAATTATTGGTCACATTTTTTTTTTATTAGCATTCGAAGTTCAAATATTGACAAAAAATCATCAAAAGCATAAAAATTTGCAAGTAATTTTGAAGTTGAAAAATTTTTTTGTGTTTATAACTAAAGATTAAAAATACAACACTAAGTTTTCCATAAGTTTTCCTCCAACGAATAATTTTAAGCGCGTTTGAGTTTTAAATTTTTACGAAATCGCGTTACGATAACGATTTATCCTGAAACGACTTTAAATATTTGTTATTACTCAAATAGTATAATCTGTGGATACTTGTAAATTTTATCAGTTATTTAAATTGGCATTTTCTTTGCATGATTTACTTTTCAAAATATTTTGACATTTTTTGAGCTATTTATAGACAACTGAAATTTTCAAATTTTCTGAACAAAATTTTTTGAAGTGTCAATTTTTTATTAGCATTTAAATTTCAAATATTGACGAAAATTTGTCAAATTCCTGAATATTTGCAAATTATTTTGTAGGTATATTTCATAAAATTTTTGTATAAGTAGCTAAGAGTTGAAAATTCAATACGAGATTTTCTATAAGTTTAGCTTATAATAATTATAAAGAACTTAAATTCTGGTGTATTCAGGCCATAAAACATAAACCACCTTTTTCACCAACCACTGGAAATTATATCCTAGGCTGACAAATTATCTCCATTCAGAATCGTTTTTCGTATATAATGATACCTATCATTGGATTCAAATTTAACACTCTTATAATATATAATAAATAATAATGATCCACACGTCACCTAATGTACAGCAGAGCGGTACCCATCACTTACCAACTTATTTTTTTTTTTCTAGATGGGAGGTATAGAAAATGTATATGATTATCAAATGTTGGTATTAGATGAACATCCTTGTATAGCAATACCCATCGTACTGCCGGAATTAGCAATTCAAAATAGACAAATTATTTTGGAATTTTTATTCGAGGATGAAGACTCTGAACCTGACTAAATTCAACGATTCCAAAGTAATTAAATAACTAAAAAAACTTATTGACTTGTTTTGTTAGTTTTGGATTTTTAGTTTAATAAGTTATTAATAGTAGGTAGGTAGGTACCTATCTATTAAAAAGGATTAAGGTATAGTCAATGGATTACAGTATGTCACAGATCCTTCTTACTTTAATTATAATATTTTTAATTCACGTTTATATTTACCTAAGTTAGGTTTAGATTAAAACGATCCTGATTAGAGACAAACTTTCAGTCAAGATAATATTATGTCTACAAAATAATTTAATGTTTATAAGGGTTTTAGTCAGTTTGAAATTTAAAAGCTTATCAAAAAAAAATTGTGTCCATTTATTTTTGGCGTTTTCTAATTGCTGTAAAAAAAGTTTAAGAAACTTTATGTTAAATTTTTTACGTAATTACAAAAATGTTATGTACTATACATAATAATATTATAGCGAATTAAAACTAAAAAGTAGAAAATTTCATGGGTGTATGAATGGTATAAATAGATCCCTAATTTTCTGTAACTTTATTATGTTTAGAAAATTCTAATGTAAATATTTTGTGAACATTTCAAGTTTCTGCAATTTATTTTGAATAACAAAATGTGTTTTATATACCTAAAGCTGGTTTTTAATAAATATTAATTCTATTTATTCGTAATATTTCTTCCCTATTATTTTTAAGACTGTTTTTTACATTCAAATCATTACTTAACGATATAATAGCTAGGTATTATACTTAACTTATTCCGTCATTTTGTAACCAAAGTCTATCTCACCATATTTTTATAATGAATAACTAAATTATACATGTTTACTCAAATTGTATAAAATTATACATCAATATTTGTATAAAGGGAGTTACTGAAAATGAAATATGTGGTTTTTTGTTAATAATTATCAAAAATAAACACCTAAAATAGTGAAATATAAATATAAGTAAAAAGTGATTGTTATAAGTATGACGTGATCTGTGTACAAAAGCGTATTTTACGAATATTTACAATATGGTTTACGAGATAAAATTATAAAGACTATTAAACAAACATTGTATGCATGCCTTTTAGTTTTATTTAATAAGCCATAATTGACGTAGGTATATTATAAAGTCATATCTAAATAGATAGTTGTATATCAACCACTGAAAATAATATTAATTTATTTATCAAATTTCAACACATTTGAGACACATTACCTATATACATTTTTTTGCGTCCAGTAGATTGTATCTACATACTAAATGAATACACCTACACTTTTGTTAAGGTACACTTAAAAAGCTTTTTACATATGCTAATATTCAGCTACATTTCATTTTAAATATAACTTAACTTATTTTAACAAGTTTAATTTAAATTAAAAATTTTTATTTTGTAACCTATTATACCTAAATACATACTTAATACAATTGAATAATATATATCTTTATCATTATATTATCACCAGAACAGATCATGGTCGATGTGGTTATCACTTACATAAGTGGGGGTTCAAAGATAACCCAGTGTGTGATTGCGGAAACGGAAAACAAACAATAAATCATATAGTAGTCGATTTCCAAGGTAGAAAATTCAATCAAGGTTTTGAAGCCAGTGATACCCGAAGCAATCGCCTGGATTACCGAACCTCGACATCTGTGTATGAACCCACATCGCAAGAACGACTCACATTTAATATTAATGATTCTTGACTAATTATAGTTTTATGTTAAGTTATACTATTATATCTTTATATTTATAATCTATATTATCTATATTATATTTTGTATTGTTATAGTTTACATTTTAGTTAGAGTTTGATAGTTAAGTTGATTTGTGTGAAATAAATAAAAAAAATCATCATTAATAAATTGTGTTATTAAAATGTAGTTTTAGATCGATAATAGGTATTAATATTTATTTTTTTGAGTAATCACAAAATACCAAAAATTGTAACCGTATAAATCGTAATTAGAATAAAACTTGAGGAATTCTGTATTCTAGTCCCAGGAGCAGAAATTAAAAATTGAATCAATTATCTTACACAAAATTTTTGAATTTTTTGATGATTTAAATTTTAACTTAAAAGTATAAACACAAAAATAAAACGAGACTGCTAAATATTTATATATATTTTTTTATTTATTGAAATACAGACATCTTAATCTTATAAAACATTTTTTACTCTTTAAAACAAACATACAAACATGGCCGCTATCATAAATTAAGCTAAAAAAATATCAACAATTTAAAATACCAACAAATAACACAAAAAGAGGTAACACATTTTGAAAACAATTTCCTGTCTTAAAGTAAATGATTATGTGAATATTCGGTGAAAATTTCAAGTCTTGAATACCAAAAAAACAAAACTGATTTTGAAAAACCAATATTTAATTAACGATAAAATAAACGATAATTATTTTTGCTTTTGGTAATTTTAAAGTACAGTGAAACCTCCTTACTACGGATTCGCAATGAACCAAGTCATATTTCTGTTATAAAAGAGTTTTCGTTATAGAGAGACTAAAATACACGGGTCACGGGATATATATTTAGGTATATATATATTTTAGTTTTAAAAAGATAACCATCTTATAGAGGATCCGTTATTAAAAAGTTTTACTATACTAGAAATTTTTAGTAGTGCAATTTGAAACCTTTAAAAGTAGAATATATACCTAATTTATTTAGATTCAATTTGTTACTAGACGCACCACCCATTAAGTTGAGGATCGTCTAACTTTTTTTTCTAGTATAAAATGTAGTGTAGGTGCACTGTACACAGATATATATTATTTGAATGAAATACATTCATGGTAAACAGGGGTGGCCAGCGAGAAGAGACTAACGAGCCACCAAATGTTTTAATAAATATGGAAGAGCCAAAATGTAAAAAAAAAAAGTTATGTATTATAAAGTACAATTAATATTAAAAAAAATTGTTTGTAAAAATGTTACGATAATATGCAATCCGAAAAGTCTATATGTGGCGAGCTGCATGCGGCTGTATTTTTCTAAATATACGTAGGTCGTAGGTAGATATTTAAAAAAGCATCGTAGATTGTTAAAATTAAATTAACTTCTATTAATTAGTCTGCTGTTTTTCAAGTCTTAAAATTTTGCTTAAATAAGTGTCCTACTATTTTTTATATAATTTTTATTTTTACACCTTATTTAAGTATCTATCAATAATTAGATTCGTAATGTATCATTATTTATATTTTATATTGAAAATTACGTTTTTATCTTTAAATTAAGATCGGTGTACGTTACCTGATTTAATATTATATAAATTATTAATATACATTTTTTTTAAAACTATATAACCTATTTATATTTTAGTTATACCTACTATATCTCTCTACGTTTATTTTTTATATACTTATAGACTATAGTTATAGAATATATAAATAATTATTTCCAAAAGTGAAAACCTATATGTTTTACATTCCATCGTTAAGTTATTTGAAATAGACATAGAAATTGCCATAAAATTATTTCATTAGAATATCCAAAAAATATTTTGTCTTGTAACTAGAATGAAAAATGGTAAAAGTTGGATGTTAGTGTGATAAATTGTAGATAAAGATAAGTAGTTATTTAAAACTATCTATATTGGTAGAAACGACTGCACGCTTCTTTGGATTTGTTAATGTACTACCAGTAAATTTAGCCACAACGCTGAAATTCAATAAAATATTGGTACTCCGAAATACAATGACAGGACTTTTTTATTTACCACAAAAAATAACACATAATAACATTATAAAACCAATTATATTCATCGCTTCACATAGAATCTCGAGTGTTGAAAATAACAGCGTAAGTATATATAATTTTTTGATGTTACGCATTTACATTTTTTTTTTTTATAAATAAATCAAAATGTACTGAATTATTTTCTCCAAAATCACAGAAATTGATAAAGAATAAAATGTATAGTTTGCCAAATTAATAAAAGGTACCTAATTATTATTGCCTTGTGTACTATGCTACTATACCGTGTTTGAATAAATTATACAGATTAACGCGTTCGTAATTATTTTGTCAATCAAAACTAATTGTATTTTACAGTTCTAAACTATTATAACAGAGGGTAGGTTTTGCTGCATAATCGAGTTGAAGACCCTAGCTGTCTTATTGTCGTCAATCCATCAAACTCGATTAATTACACGCGAGTAATATTATGTACTGATGTGTGATCGCGGAGTGCTAATATAGCGTACCTATATAATTATTATAAGTCGATCTCAAGTATTTGTATATAATACGATTTCCAATTTGGTAACTTGGGTTATTACCATCACGCTATGTGTAAGTAATGTCATAGGGTGTTCGACAAAGACGAGGTTGTGTGAATTGTTACGACGTTACGTATATTGACAGACGAGCGAGAATTTATTTGTGTGTATATTAATTAAACCGTTACAGGTATATACATCTATAAAACACGCAGCATTTCCGGAGGGGTGATCATTTATGATCACATTTAATATATTATTATAATAGCTGGATATTCGGAAGATCGCCCTCGTCTTTCGCAATCCACATACCTACGTCTCACGCATCGATGCGCTTAATCGAATCTAGCGTTTTCAATTAAATCGTTGATTAGAACTTTATACCGTATCGGCCATATTACATCGTAGGAATGTAATATTGTAGTTCAGTAATGTATTTTCTAATATAGATTAAATGTATTGAATTAATGTCATCGGTCAACGGTAAAGCTCGGCGATAAATCGCGCGCGAGTAATTCGCGATGATCGACGATCCGTTTGATATACGCTAAGAGCCTAAGTCGATTCGACGGGTTAATTTCCGTTCTGTCGACTCGGATGCAAGTCCAGCGTATTACATGACGTGCGTTATTTTGTTTTCCAAATGTCACATACGGTTAGGCATAAACCAATCGAAAGAGGTAGATTATAGGCGGTCGAACATCGAAATTACTTTTCGCTACTGTAGGGGACGCCGCAGGTTGATCGATGCGGGTATACGACGGGATTTACTATTAATACATTATAAATCGTATTTTTTAAATTGTCGTACCACAAACGTATAAATTACAATACATTTTACTGTTGATAACTATATTATAGAACTAAGAATGGTATTATATATTGCTTATAAGTAAATAAGTTATAATAGTATATTTATACCACGGGAGGAAACGGGTTGTCCGCTTATTATAACTACTATTCGTCAGTTATCAAATCCAAATGAAATGGTTGTTAAAATGTTGAATAAAAACAATTAAGCGCATGTAGAATGTTCGGTTCTCAAAATAATTGATCTTTTACTCCATAATGTTTAAAATATTATATTAATTATATTTTATCTAATGGATACTATAGTACTAAGGTTCTATCATGGTACTTAGTGTAGTTTGCATGATTTAGCTTGGTAGGATTTATGCACCTTAAGATCCGTGTACATTAAAAAAAATATGTTTAAAAAATACACTTTTTTAAATTTTCGTACGGTACTTAATAAATTGAAAGTTGTATTATTCGCGATAACCGTCGCCGTGAACCACTCTATATTATTATCGTCCCTTATTTACACGCACGGCGCACGCTGTCACACATCGAACATAATATTATATTAAATTATCAAAAACAACACTTCTCAAATGATCGATGAATGACATGACATAATAATATTAGGTACTTTGTTCATCGGCGTGGACGTGTGCGTGTACATATTCTGTTGCGATGATTATGTTTACTCATCTACGGTATAATACCTATATTTTTATGGTATAAGTGAATTTCTATTTTATCCTACTTGAGTGGGTTTTATGCGACAGAGATAAAGTATAAACAGGGCGCCAGGATATATTTTTTTTTTTTTTGTAGGCTGGTCTTGTGGTTTAATTTAATTTTTTCAGGAGAACCTACAAACATTAACCAAGAAAAAAATGTTAAATTATTATTATTATAAATTATGTGTATAGTTCTTAATATCTATATTAAATAAGTAACAAAATATATAATAAAACAGTATAGTTCCAAGTTGTTGGAACTCCCAACTTGTTTTCATTAAAAATACGATTATAACATTTATTGATAAGTATAATAATAATATGTACATTGTACATAATACAAATTTTAAATACATTTTGTGTAACGGTGGGGGATGAACGGTGATTTCATTAACGTTTGAGAACACTCATCGCTTCCTATTTAGCTTTAATTCCGTATCTCTGCTTTAGGCTTGTGCGGTCGTCCCTACACTTTATTTGTATACTTAACTGCTGCTGCAGAATATGAAATGTGACAAGCCACGCGAAATTAATTCCGGATATTCAAGTTGCCAAGGGCTATAGTCGAAATCCTGTCATCTTCGCCATGGCTTTACTGACGCAAATAGTTATCAGACCTTTGAACTTATATATGGGGCGAAGTAAACGAATGTACATATTATTATATACTACTATACACATTGCCAAATTGTTCACTCATGTAACCGGAACATTTTATTTGATGTTTTTACCCTAAAATACTCTTATGTACTGTATAGGTACATATAACATCGTTTAACTTTAAATTATAATATAGACATATTTAGTTATAGATATAGTTAATATTTTAGTATACGTAGTATAACATCAGTTATCGTGAAATCAATTAATTATAAGATTGTATTAAGTTTTATGGTCCTAGTTATTTAAGTCGTATATATTATTATTATCGATAATATGCTGTATAATATAATTGTGTAACATATTATAACTACCTACTAGAATATTATTTTATAGCTGGATCGGTGAACTTATCAAATTATATGTTTTCGTAGAAAAGTAGCTTAAATGTAAATAATTTTTCAATGGTTTTAAATATTTTATAACTTTACTAGAAATACTTTTTTAGATAAAAGACTATAAAATCCTTCATTAATATTTAAAACTTGCTTTATTTGTAAAACAATTAACCGAACATTAATTATGATGTCTTTTAAAATTTTTAATTTTTTTTTTTTTATGTTCCATACGCGAAATAATAGACTTGAGTCTGACTTTAAAAAAAAAACTTAATTCAATTTGATATTTTAGGGCAATCGTGATCAGTTGAAACTGAAAATTGTGTCGGAAATATAATATTTAAGAACAAACAATATAGCATTACAAAATATCGAAAACATAATTATTTATTATTGATTACATATTTCAAACAAATTTATGGTTATCACATTTTTATAAAAATCACGTTTTCAGAAACTATAATGATTTAAAAGAAACAAAATATAATTTGAACGGTTTTGTAATGATGTAGGTATACCTATTATTATAAATTTTGTGCTGAGTGATTAATGTATTTATTTTACAATAAATTTCATTTTTATAAAAACAAATAACTGTAGATACTTGAAATTTTCACTAAATGTGTTCTACACGATATAGTTTTGTAATATATTATAATGTACAATAATAAATTTTGTAATAAATATAAATATATAATAAAAGATCTTTAGAAATATAGACGAACAGACGTCTTCGTTCAGAATCGTTTTGCGTATGCAATGTTTAATATTATTGAATTAAAAATAATTATTTAACTCATGCATTGCAGTAAATTGTTATTTATTCTATAACGACGAATACATCTAATACGTATTATACAGCAATTTAAATACCTCAAAATGTATATACAATATTAGTTGGTGTTTCGTATTACCTATGTATATTAATATACTCGTATATACAGTTTGTAGGTACTTTGTAACATAATAGTTACTTATGTGGAGTACTTATTATAATATATAATCGTATTATTATATTATAACCAAATAGCGACGACCAAAGTATGCATACTTATTCGTTATTGTGCTGTTCGATTCTTTATCTGTAAATTATTGGATATTGATCCCCAACTGAATATAACACAATATAATATAATGATATTGACATAAGGAAAAAAAGGTCATATTAATTTCTAACGATGGTAAATATCATGAATGGCCAATATTAGCACTAGATTATAAAAGTTTTTAACGAAATTCATCGCAGATGATTTATGATATTTCATCAAGAAATATTATACAGGAGTAGATATACATTCTAAATTCTAATACAGAATGGTATTTTTTATGTTTACTCATGTTGTTTTAATTTTCATGTTTATTCAATGTCATTATATGAATAATCTAAAATGTTTTATTTGTACGTTATCTAATATTTATTTTAATACTGTATCTCGGAGAGTAAAGGTTACCATCGAAACAGTATAAGAATAACCGATGACCTCGATTCGCTTAAAAGCAGATTTAATTTAATGTTAAAAGTCTACTTTAATATTTTATTAAATATTATTGAATAAAAAAATATGTACACTTATATTTTATTTATAATAGGTATTTTATTTGTGGAAATAAAAGGCGGTATTTTCAAAATCTGCCATTCTGTTTGTTTACAATGTTTAAAAAATGGCTAAAGGCCAAGCGGTATATTATACCTATACTATGATATATTTATTTTTCCGTTTGACCATGCCATACTATTATTGATAATGTATATATTATAAAAAAGTGTATTGGTGATGAAATAAATATCGCTGTACTGTTTGTATACCTATTATCGGTGTAGAACACTTTTGTAAAAAAACTAATCATTGTATCTGAATTGATTTTGAGTTTTACATGTTTTGTACATTTGTGAAATTTTCTATTTTTAATAGAAATCAAAATAACGTACACGTTATTTATTTTACTATTTTACACGTTACATTGTTTCAACATCCACGAAGTTATCGTGTTACGACAATTACCATATTACAAATACAATATAAAAAATACACACAAATTTATATTTTACATAATAGTATATTTTCGAAGGAGGAGAGCATTTTGCTCGTGATAATATTTTTGACACTAACCCGTTTGGGACGACAATTCCCGCTGGGCTATTTTTCTAATAATCTCCCGTCGGGTAGTGGTGACAGTAGGCGAAGAACGATGGGCGGGTGACAATCAATAAGGCCACGCGCGGGATGAGGCCACGACCACTGCTACGCATTCGCTTTCATTACGTTTTCGTCGGCAGCAACAGAGCAGCGCTGGCCGCCAACAACAGTCGTAGCCTCTTGACGTAGGTAGTTACTCAGCGTGCGAAGACCGTCGTCAGGGGTTGATAACAGTGAAGATCGATAACCACCTGGCGAGGACCGTGCAACTATACTCGTTTTCGCATTCCAGCGACTGAACAGGTGGGTTTTTGCGTCCCAAACGCTCCTTTTATATTACATATATAACTATATACCTACGGTTTTTCATTCGCTTTTTTTCGGACTGACAAACACATTTCTATTGTTACTAATATTACCACTGCAATTTAGGTGGGGTGCGCTCACACAAAGACTCTCGGGTTGTCGTAATAATATGTGGGGTGTATAATGGAAGTGGTGGCGGGAATGCCGAGGGTGAATCTTATTAAGGCGCCTTTTTTAGTATACTATTTAGTTTTAGTGTACCTACCTACATCGTATTGTATAATAAACATTCAGTATTTTAGTCTATAGTTTTTATAGCTCAAATATTTAATTTTTAGATAATTTATTATTATAGTGTAAATTATTTTAACTATAAGTTAACGTTTTGTTCCGATTAAGCGTATTAAGGATAATGCTAAAATTTCTCAACTACGTCTAATCGTAATTCGTAATTAGTAAATTCGGTTTTAATTAATTTATATTTTACTATATATTATGTGTGTATGTATATAATTGTGCATATATAAATTTGGATTTCATCATACTATATGATATCTGGAATTTACATTAATTTAATATCGATTATCGGTTGATGTTATACTTATTTTTGTAGGTCAAATAATTTACGATACATCATAAATTCTACCCTAAAATCCTCTTTCTGAAAATCGACAGAATTAACATGTTCCCTTAGGCATCTTTTGTATTTGAATAGACTGCACATGGAGGCAGGTGGTCGTATCCTCGCAGCACGTTTCTTCTCTGAAATATGTATATGAGAATATACTGTCTTGTAGATTGGTATTTCGATAATATATTATACTTCATGACAAGGGACGAACGGTCATTATAAATAATCGGGTTTATATTATCTTTGGGGTGAAAAAAATGTTTATAATTTAAAAACTTGTTTTTTTCGTTCGAATATTTTTATCTGACATTATCGAATGTGACATATTATTATATTATATATTCATTAAGCCACAGCTATATACATAATAAAATAGTTTGCAAACGTTGGGCTATTAAAGTTTCTATAAGTCAAAAGTAATATGCACGTGTATATTGGTTCGACGACGTTAAACATGATAGTATATAAAATGGTATTATACACTAATAATTATATTATGTATTATAATGATATATTAATAATAGTATTAAGTATTTAATACTTTGCAATAGTTGACAAATAATATGTTTTTGAAATTAAAATTGATTTATCTGAAAATCGAACACTAAAACAGTTAGTACCTATAACTCGCATGTGTGAAATTTTTTTGCACAATGATATTGATATACATTATATACTCTCATTATACAAATTTTAAATAGTGAGACAGTGGTTAAATATTTGATGAAAAGCTTTGACATTTTCTGAAACAATTATAATTTTCGAATAGAAATTAAAATGTACGGGATGTCATTTAAAATTAAATAAATATTATGATAACAAATTAATTAAATATGAAATATGTTTGTAAATATTTAGTGATAATTACATTAAACTAAACAATTTCAATATTAATCATAATAATTATTTATAAGTAAGTTGTACGATAATAATAAATTAGGTTATATTAGGTACTACTCGAATATAATGCAGCTATTAATTGGGTGTGTATTTAAAAAATAATAAACCAAAATCGAATACTAGATAAGAACGAAATCTTGTAATAAAAAAAAAAAATAATTTTAATGTGTATAATTTGTTGAACATTTTAAAACAGTAAGTTGTATTTAAATGAATTTCCTTTAACAAAAAATACATATTTGAATTAATTTACTTTATCGAATATTACGTAATATTATAAAATATATATAATAGGTATATACCTACTCATACGCAATGTAGTACCCGTACTAGACTAGACTATTTCATCTTATACACATTAATATAATATAGAGCATACCTACTATTATCGTTTAGTGGTAATGCGCCGTAATAATATTTTAATATATTATTATATTAACGAATTTCGAATAGAACACATAAATGCATGAAAAATGAAAATATATTATAATTTTTATGTCGAATTTCTTAAAGGAAACAATAAATAATACGATATGTCAAAATATGTAAATGATTATTATCATATACACGACCCGATTGTAAACATATAATACTTATTATGAATAAGTGGATGACCCTTGATTTTAACCTTATCATACAGACCCTAAGATGTAAAAATATTACATAACACAGTACAATAATAAGTTATTGTAGTTTTTCTCTCTTTTTTTCTCAATATGTCTGTCTAAGTATATCTTTTTGCATTTTCTTTGGTAACGAAAACAAAATGAACATTGAACAGTGAGACCGATCTGGCGTCTGGCGACAACATTATAAAGATACGATATCACGTGTTTGTATTACGCATTTTTTCTGCAATAATATATACTGTGACCAGATATAATATTGGTTTATGCGATTCATAGTCCTAACTCCAAACCATAAAACAATTATTGAAAATATTTATACTTTAGTTTATAGATTATATTTTTATATTTGTTTTAACATGCATGTAATAACTACAACGTCTACAACCCGTAAACGATGAGTAAATGTGTGACCTTAGACTTATAGATAATCAATTAGTATATATTATATATAATACAAGCGTGTATGCATATTATGTTTTTACACTCATATCATAATTGATTATATTTTATAGATAACTCATTAAATTAATTTAAACTTATGTTGTTTTTTTCGTGAACTTTAAATACACTGATAAAATAGATGGTTTTATTTAAGTAGGGATAATAATGAGCTAATATTTTTCGATTTTCTCAGTAGTTAATGAGGTGATTAATGATAAAGCTATGTATAAAAATTGATTTAAAATGAATAGACTGAACACTGAACATTAAGCCAAACGAAAATTGATACTTATGTTATCGAATGTAAAATATTTGATATTTGTAAATGTTTATCTGTCTGTTTTAAATCGATTTTTAATTATGGTCTTAGCGTCGAAGGACAAACCATTATTAAGACTTACTAGAAAATACATCGAAAAAAAAATCAAAAAATGTATTCAAGAAAAAAACTTCAATTGGGTAATAAATATTAATATGAATACTTGCATTATTTCATACAACCTAAGTCACACATTTATGGCCTTATAGGTCATTTGTTTATGGCATGATGTACTGATGTATAGGTAACTATAATACCTATTATTTTTTGATAATCATTAGAAGTTAGAATTATGCTTTTAATGAATTTGTGCGTGTCTCGCTTCTTCATCAAATAAATCAATAAGTTTAATAAGAAAGTATTTTACATTTTAGGTACTACTATACTTAGAGAAATACTCAAACGCAATACTGTTTTGAACAATTTTATATAAATTTTTATTTGAGAATAATTTTTTATTAATTAATTAATTTATTGTACCTATTTATAAAAGTTAATATAATTTCTATTCATTATATTATTATAAATAGGTAATGGAGTTTAAAAAAAAAAATATTTATCGATATAGGTACTTTTATTGAAAATTACATGCATTTGCATACTTTTCTGATTTTAGTACAAATCGTGTGCTTATTAGTTACCTATTATTTTTAAAGAAGTATTAAATTAAACACCCTATTATTATGATAATATTACATCATCTATTACAATTTATATTTTATACACGAAAAATCATATATTCCAATAACTTCCAAGTTCTAGCAGGGTTATTAATTATTATAGAACAGATAATATTGCAGTGATTAAAAAATATTAAATTTTATTATAGAATTTATATTTTATATCCTTAAATATTATTTCCTAATGAAAAACATAGACGTGTTTAAATTTATTACTTGTCATTGCATACTTCGGTGTATCATTCCTAGACGAGATATAAAATAGGGTTGCAAGACACTTTGTACGGTCACTCACAAAAAATGAAAACCACGGACAGTTTGTACTATTTCAGAATTCAGAAAGTAATAAAATATACTCGTACATGGCGGGTAGTTTATACTATTTAAAAAAAATGTATAATTTGTTATTACAAAACACAGGTAGTTAAAATATAAAAATAATAATAATAATAATATTTATGGTAATGAATTCGTCAATAATTCGTGTTATGTATTTTTAAAACATTCACTGTCACATAAATCATAATATATATAAATATATTTAAAAATTAAACGTATGGCAAATTAATTCAATCAATTGTAAATTAGTTATTATTTTACTTGCGTGCTGTACACAGGCATCATGAATTTTGTTTTGTGTATTTTAGTTTTAGATTCTGAACGGAGTGAAGAATGTATTTTTTCTTGTGTTTTTGTTCAAATGACTTGCGCATTCGTCCAATTGCAAAGATTGCAAATTTCCCGGTTTATTTATACCGTAAAAAACGTCCGCGATCGATTTTTACCAAATTATTTTCACCGTACAGTGTCCGTGATATGAAACTCAAACAATAAATAGTACAAACTGTCCGTTTACCATAAAATAGTAATCCAAACGCGACCTCTTACCACACTTAAGTGACGACATTGATTCTTAGTACCTAAGTACGTATCAATAATATTTTTTTTCCTTACATGTAATAAAACTCGAATGTAATCGACAATCGTTATTGTGCCTTCAATGACTATTCGAAAAGTTTTGATTTCTGTAAAAAGAACTTATTAGAAATTCCGAAAAACCATTTTTATTCGCATATAAGTACCTACCGGAAAAAAAAACTAAAGAAAAAATATATTATATTATTATTTATTACTAGCTGATTCTATTCAGCGTTGTCCATAACAAATTAAACTATGCCAGTGAATTTACTATACCTTGAACTACGCGGTTAATTGTGCGGCCATATTATTAACAAAAATATTTAAATAATAGGTTTGACTAAATATATAAAATATATCTTAAAAATTATATTCAGTTCTAATAACTATTTAATTTTCTACAACCAATAGGCTAACGCTGTACAAACAAAAAATATTCATTTTTCGAGAGCCAATAAATCTCTACGTGAGCCCTTCGTGAGCGCGCTGCACACTCACACTCACACACACAACGCGTACAGACACACAGACACAGCGGTTCCCAACCTATTTAGTTGTGCGGACCACCGATTTTGAGGCCCACTAATAGTACATCTATATACGTATTTATATGCATATAATATATATAATATTTAATATTATAAGGTTCACGGTCCAGTACCTGCATGCTGCTTGCAGCCCACTTGTGGGCCGCGGTCCATGGGTTGGGAACCGCTGGCTTACGAAAATATACATACATTAATAATATAGACATTAGACAATATTAGTAATAGAATAATATAATAATGACAGACGATAATAATCATAGAGTTTAATATTATATTCCATAGATTTATCACTGCTGACATCATAGGTTTATTAAAATAATGCATATATATTACTAAAGTGATGATAATATGACCAATGTAGTTATACGTAGTATATAGTACGAGATGGTCGAGATGATGGATATATAGACATAGGTACACACACACACACACACACACACACACATATTTTATATTTATGTGCTATAATATATCCTTATACAAAATAATACAATATAATAATATATAACCTATATTTCAGTACAGCATATAAATGTTATTATGTTAATAAACGACAAACGAAGAATAATATACATAATTTTTTATAGGTATATTACAGTCGGAATGTTTAGTTAATCGAGATTTTAGGCTTATCGTCGTATAGGCACATTAGGTATATCGTCTCGTTTTTAATCGTCGAAACTAGTGTTCAAAACTTGTTGTCGTAGTGACTACTTTTTTTTATAATAATGTAATTCATTTTATTTTTTTATGAACGATTTTAACCATTTAAAGCGACTTCTGCCTATAGAAAAATATTTAATCTTTTAACGTCAACACGTCATGGTAGTCATGTCCATGTGGTGTATGGTATATATACCCACCTATATTGTATATAGATGGGTAAATTGTACAGTTATATTATGTAATTAAGCAATGTTATTTATTACGTATCCACAATAAATATAATTTTAGGGTCTTGTCGTAAAATATAAATGATTATAAGACACCATCTGGCACAGTAATAGAGAAAATGTGTACAAATTGTATAATGTGAAGGAATACGAATAAAAAATACAATTACATTTTTCTTTTAAATAGTTTTCAAGCAGCAATAAATATTAGGTATATTATTTATTTGATATTTAACTTTCAATCTATAAAACAAAAATTGTATAAAATCTACGTATCAGAAATGTTGTACGCTTGAATATAAGTAATCGCAGTTATAATATTAAATAATGCTCGTGTAATACTAATCTAGTAGATTTGACGGAAAAAACGGTGTCCTTATGATAAATTTTACATAGTATTTTTATTAAAAAAATGCTATTTATATATTTTTTTAAATACATAGGAATGGTTTATTATATAATACTTATACATAAGAATTTAAAAGTTCTTACATTTTACAATTCTTTAATAGTGAATACAAACAACGTAACAAAACCTTTTGAAAACTAATTTTTTTTATAGGTAAGTAATAATTGAATGCACCTCAGCACTATTTTCTAGTAATTGATTCAAAAACTTTCGAGGCATTCTCGTACAAATGTAACCCAATATGCTTCTCCCCGCGGCTTTTTTTAGATCTGACACTATATATTAATATGTTTGTATATTATACCACAGATGGAGTCACATCAATCTAACATGCGAGATCACAACTACAATGACATCGAACCGAATGCAATGTCTATCGGAGATCCGGAAGCGGCAAGAGATAATAATACAGGAAAACGTCGTCGCCCCAACTCGAGTGACGATGTTACGGTTGATTATAGTTCTAAAAAACGACGTGGTATAGTCAACGAAGTTCGTACATCATCTGCAGACGAGACTACAGCCGACCAGAATTGTATTAACGACCGCGACGAGGTAATAATTTACAAGTATATTCACGAGTGGATGCGGCCGTCTGCAAGGCGGCGTTTCAGATTTGATGAAAATCATCATTTACAGCCAATAATTGAAGTATCCTACTATGACGACGAAATTATTGACGATGACAATAATGCTGTAATAAGCTCAACCGACGACGGTGACGCCGAAGATGTTGATATGTTGCAGGATTCTGACGATGAGAATGATATGCGGGCCGACGAAGCTATGGAAGAAGACTATTGACATAAGAAAATTCGGGAAAAAATTTGGAGTATCGAGCTCATTGAAATAATTTCCACTTTACAATAATTGTTCAAACGATTTGATGCATATTATTTTATAATCTTGTAATCAAATCGATTTTCATAATAATAATATATTCTTTTTGAATTTAACATTATTTATATCACATATTTTAATTTTTACAATTTAAATACCCTATGACGCTCCGAGAAAATATCCCACCCTTCTATTTCGGCACAGCTGGATGATTAAATATTATGTTTGTGTGTGTGTTGTGTGAGTGTGCACGTAGACACATAACACGTGTGTCGTGTATAAAATTTAATGTAAAGTAACAATTTGTATAAAAATATTTTGAGAGGCGATAGCCGAACAACAAAAAGATCGATCCCAGCCGTGATCTATAATACGGCTTCGTCTTTTATCTCGGAAAACGAAAAAGATGATGCAACTTATTGTAAACATTACGCGTTATATTGTATTACTATTACATATATACGACATACGTATATATATATTAAACATGCATAATCATAATATAAAATCGACTGGCCGCAGTACGATCCGCCCATAACTAGTTTCCTTTCCATACATACCTATATAGTATATTATGTACCTATTCCTACGTATTGTACGATATTAATTATTATTATTTATTACAATAAAATTACATATTATATTTACTTACCAAAATTTCTGCAATGTATTCATATTATATTCGTTCTAGGGTGTTTTTTTTTTTAATGTTTGTCATCATTGTTCAATAGCGGAATAATTATATAAAGTTGTATATCAATCGTATAATAATAAGTATTGTAATTATCGTTTTATATTATACTGTTTGAGTCACTCATCAATGACATACATAACAAATATTTATTATTATTATTTTAAATTGTATGCTTATTTGGTTAAATTTATTTATATTACTTATTTTAATAATTAGTTATACTTGGTTTTCGTGATTTTTATTATTTTATATTTTATATCAGTCTTCAGAAAATAAATTGTAAATACATATAATTTTTTTTTCTTTTATCAATCGTTTTGAAATATCCCAGTAAAATATTATTTACATCTTATAAAATATTCAATTAGGTATATGAAACACATTTACGATATTTTGTATGGTTTTATTTTATTTATTTAGGAACTAAAAATATATGCATTCAGGAATTTAATTATAGGTATTGGTAAGTATAGTCAATGAGGTACATTCGGATAGAGAATTTGAGAATTTATAGGTTTTCTTTTTGTACATTATAGTAAGTGACAATTAGTATTAAAATAGTAATAACTATACATATCGAGTAACATTTATGTATCTGTACGGATCTAGTGTAATGTACCAATATAATTTATTTAAATGAATTCTTTAGAAATAAAGGAGGGTTGTAATAATATAATAATAATAATATACATATACAAAAAAAAAACTTATTGAAACGTTACTTTAAAATATATAGGTAACTTATTTATATTTAGATATTTACGTATTATACTTTATTCAATTTACACAATTATTATATTATTTCGTTTTATATTTTAGACATTCCAATTAATTTTTATATAAGAAGCCATTATATAGATTGTTTTGATCATTATTATTGATGCGGTATACTGTGACAATTAAATACACCACTCTGTGCATAATATAATATAGATACTCATATTAATTTAATTTTCCAAAAAAATGTTTCCAATTAAACTTTTGACGTTTCACTTTTTATTTTTTACACACAAATAATAATAATAAAAATTTACACTACACGGTTTTCTTTTAAAAATCTTTGATGTTAACGCGGCTGTATATGAATATTAAATACATAGTTTATGATATTTTTAAATCAAATTATTTTATTTTTTATTTTATATAATATTATGTTATTTTTTATAGGTAGTTCTAATAATAATTAATTATAATAAAATCTTAAAAAAACCATTTATGTTTAGACGTCGACAATATTCTTGGTGAGTAACTCTCTAAATCATTCGTGCTCTTTATCACATAAATATCGTACATATGTAAGGCGAAATTTCGAATGGTTTAGTATGTATAAAATATTCTAATGTAATGATTATAATGTAGGTATTATACTCAAATAAATATATTTTGATGATGGGTAAAATCTTGAATACCAAATTGTTTTCGTTTAATTTATTCATTTCAAAGAAAGTCGATAGTAAGATTTTTTTTAGTGATTCTACTATAACACATAGTTTAACATTAAGTGGTCTCTTACAAAACGCATTTAAAAGGTTTTTCGGTATTGGTAGCCACTGACACACTCTATATAATACGACGTCGTCCAAATAATATACTTATATAATATATATACGTGTTGTACATACCTATACTTATCAGCCATGAAATCTGAACGTATAATATTATACAATATACATATTATTTACCCATACCTACCTATGCCTATACGACGGAAACGCATAAATCAAACGAGAAACTACGGGAAAACATATTATCGTAAAGGTAAATACAAATAAAATTACAAAAAATAGAGACAACATGATAGCGGGATAATAATATTATGTAACAGCATACAAAAAATAATGCGTCATAGAGAGCAGCGTATAATATTAAATATATAGAGACATATACCTATTCATTAAACTATATCGTCCTGATGTTAGTGTTAAGATACAAATAAGTGAACTTAGTCCGCCGTAATTTCATATATTTTAATATT
Source organism: Aphis craccivora (assembly GCA_009835225.1). Taxonomy (NCBI): domain Eukaryota; kingdom Metazoa; phylum Arthropoda; class Insecta; order Hemiptera; family Aphididae; genus Aphis; species Aphis craccivora. Next base: position 1,832 of record VUJU01003041.1, on the reverse strand, counting down.
ATTTATTGTTATCCAATTAATGACATGTAAAATAATTTAAAAAATGTTTATACGCACATTACGCACACTTGATCTACTTATTTATTTAAATACGTATATAATATCATCCTTGTCTATATATTTCATACTTCAAACAGCGCTGTTACAATTTTGAATATTATACTTTTTAATTATACATAATTATACTATAAGTATATATTATTAAATGAAATTTTTTTTTTGTAGAAATTATATAAGAAAGTGTGATATGACATAATATTACACTGAACTGTACTGTCTAAAAGATACGTGTTTATAAAAAATAGCCTATAAAGTTTGATTTTTCTCCAAACATCCTACTTTTTACCCGAGTGTAGTTCGACCACTAGCTTTTTTTTAATCCAAACGATATTCAACTAAAATAAGTGCAATTCGATCTTACTCCAATGACGATAGGTGTTCTTAAACATACAACAGAGCAGTTCGGCTTATCCGAATTGGGTCTCATATAGTATATGCGGTCTATAATTGTAAATACTACAAGTCTACAACAATAGTTGGGTCCGGATTTTTTACTGTAGGTACCTAATACACTAGTTAGGTTCGAGATTATTGTAAGAAAATAACAAAGTATCTTAAGTAAATATACAATACAAACGAAAAATATTAAAAATGTGACATTGTCGGACACGTCTTACCCTAACTAGTGTAGTATCTAAAATAAACTGGCATTCAACTAGTTAAAACTTGTAAAACTCCCGGATCCAACTAGTCTAACAATTTTTAACCCTGGACCCAACTCGGATGCAGCCGAACAATTATATTTTGAATTCAATAATTGTATTATAACATTTAATATATCTATGATATCCCCAGAAAAATTTAAATAATACACATGACGATAATATATTGTGTACAATGAGAAATAAATAGATTACTTTTTTATTAAAGTTGAAAAAAATTCTATGCCTATTATACGTATACCAGCGTACTGGCTTTTTGTGACATTATGTTAAAAATGACGTGACAGGTAGACTAGTCGTGACTGGCGATAACAGGAAAGTACCTATATATTTTTATTAGATACCTAGTCGTAAAGGGGTTGATAAATAATTTGAACGAATGACTGTATTTCGAATTATCCGAAAACACAAAATCCCCGCAGTGGCGAAATGCGTTTGTTTTTATTCCTATATGCACCGTATATGTGAATATATGTACAATGCTTTTAACCGTTAACTATATATATTATATTATACCACATTTACTTCCAAGGCAAACGGGTTTCCCAGCAGCTGTAATGACAACCGTTGTCGTTTTCATTTACCGACCACCACCACCACAATATTGACAAAAAGATCGACGTCGCCTCTAACTGTTTCGGCGCCACGCGTTAGTATGTTGTTGTTGGGTTTATCGTTGAGACGCAGTGTGCCCTCTTACAGTGAATAGTCACGTGAGTATAATAATATTGTTTTGTATTCGTTCGACCTCTGGTCGGGCAGCTACAGCTGTCATACTACGCTTGTGCTATAATAGATCGTCATTGTAATTGTGCAACGCGGAGTTATTCTTCTTTAGATAGGTCGTCCCAATAATTGCACCTCAAAAATACGCATTTGTGCGCATGGTTTTGCATCCGGTGCGGATTCAAAGGGGGCGGTAGTCCCCCCGTTTGCCTGCCTTATCAAAACGTGTTACCTACTTAATTTATTTAAATTTAATATTTTGAGTTATTCTATGTGAATATTATATTGTTGTATTATTCAGTTACAAATCTTCGTCTTTTATTTTTATAACATAAATCTATAAATTGTTGATAACAATAATATATTATTATTATGAAGTTATTA
>VUJU01003040.1:0-19329 GCA_009835225.1 Aphis craccivora | reverse complement strand
TTTTTCTACAGAGAATGTGTAAAATGTGTTTACCGATCAGATGCCGTATCTATCTAATTTTTTTTTTTTTTCGAGTTACGGCACTTTTGCTTAGCAGGGCAGTATAGGTACCTATTTATTTTTATATTAATTGCTTTTTATATTTTTTATTCATTATTTTTATGTATACATTTTTATTGTATTTTATACTGTGTAATATGCGTTTTTTTTAGTTAAGTGAATCTATTCCGTCCATATACTATCTAGTGATATTTTTTAGTGCACAATAATGACGTACCTATTAAAGTAGTCGTTTATATTTTATTTATGACAAATATTAACAAACATATAGCTAGTTATGTAGTGCTTAGAAAAACAATAATGTTTACTAAATACCATTTTATATACTTATGAAACTTTGTGACTTTATTGGCAATGTGTAACGTCCACTTATTTTTTGTTTAAATATTATATTATTAAAGGTAATCACAATATATACATGTATTTATTTATTTATACTATACCTAATTTCTTATCGTTTTCTAGACGCGTGAAGCGTTTGGAAAACTTGTTCGGTATTCTTCTACCAGTCCATGAAGTGGCCTATATAGGCTTGGATAACATGAAAAGCCTAGTAAATTTTAGATGATTTTCACTAGTCTGGAAAGTCGTGGAAAATTAGAAGTTTTTTATTATTTTTTTTTTATTAAGCAAATGTACGGTTTCTAGAATCAGTGTATTAGTGAAATAAATAAAGTAAGTTCGCCCATTAATAATAAAACAATTTAATTAACAAATTTTTATTTACCTTATAATTTACTTGTCTACTTAGATTTTTGAATAAAATAAATGATTTAAATTAAAGTTTTATATTTAAAAAAAAATATTGTATTTTTTTATTTAATATTACAATGAATTTAATTTTACTATTATTAACTAACTAATTAAACCTTTCAATTTTTAAACTTTTTGTCAGTGTTAAGGAATTAAACTATTTGACCACTGTAATTAGACTTCGAAATATTGAATATGTTTAAACTGTACGGTAACACACTTACCTGGTAACATAATATATTTAAAAGATAACCACAGTGTTGCAAATTTAGATTATTAAAACACTAGGATTTTAATATGACGGATTAAATTATGAATGAATTGCACAATAATAGAGTGTATAATGGTACCTGTTTCGGTCATTAATGGTACAAGGGTGATGAGCATAAAGAAAGCTCTGTTTTTAAGTGTTAGATAGATTTCCTAAGTTTTAAAACTATTAATTCCTTTTTGAGGTAAAAACTACCTTTATTATTATAAACAAATAATTCAATGTACGAATTATCTATTAATTAATTTCCAAATGATATGATAATATGATGGTGTTAGGCGTGTATTACCACAGAATAAATATATATATATATATATATAATAATAATATATTAATATATATATTTATTCTGTGATATTACGATTTCTCATTAAAATTTTAATTATTGATAACATTTTGTAAACTTGGTTAAAAAACTTAAAAATGTAATACGATGTTTCTCATAATTACTCACTTCTTTCTAAAACTCTAAAATAACATCTATAAAATAAAAAATATTGAACTGTAATAAAAATATAGGTAAATATAAATTACAATAATATCAATATAAATAATATATTAATAGTTAGTAGAAATATAGGCTAACAGTGGCCGTTTCAAATGAAGGATCAATCAATGACTTATCATTGAATTTAAGTTTAACACATCCATTACAGTAACCTATAGTCGACGACGAGGAATACTTGACACCTACTGGGAAGTGAATAGTTGAGTGGTTATTTATTTTTCAGTTTTTTATTTTAATTATTAATTATTCAATAATATTTTACGTTCAACTTTAATCACAGAATCACAAAATGTATGTTTTGGAAAAAGTATAAATGTATATAAATGTATGCGTAATATTATAAGTTTATATTATGTTTTAATGACCTGATGCCCTGATCTAACTTATGGAGAATCTAGTATTAAATTTTCAATCTTTGGCTACTTACAAATTTTTTTATAAATATTTACTATAAAATAATTAGCAAATATTCATGATTTTGACAAATGTTTGTTAATATTTTAACTTCAAATACTAATAAAAAAATTGTAATAAATTGTGCCTATGGATTCTTATAACTTCTGCAGGACCATAATAAGACTAAACTCATGAAGAACTTTGTATTAAATTTTAAAGTAATTTTACTCAGCCAAAATAACATATACAAATAATAACAAATATTGAAAATTTTTTGAGGATAAACCGTTATTGTTACATAATTGCGTAAAATTTAAAATTTAAATGCTCATAACATTTTCCCCATAATGACGCTTCGAGTTTACTATAAAGTATAAAGCTATAACTATTGACTATAATAAGCTAAACCTTATGGAAAATTAAATGTTTAATTCTTTAACCTTAGATATAATTTCAATCAGAGGCGTTCTCAGAATTTTTCAATGGAGGGGGATGAAAGAAATTGTTACATGATAAACCGTAAGGGTTACCAAAAGTAGACAAAATGTGTATCACTAATACGTAAGAAAATAAAGAGCCTTGGGGGGGATCTATCCCCCATATCCCCCCCGTGAGAACGCCCATGATTTCAATCAAGTTTGTGAATTTTTAACAATAAAATTACTTGAAAATTTTCACGATTTTTATATATATCGTAAACATTTTAACTTTGAACGATTATTATAAAAAAAATTGTGATTAATGATTGTTAAATTTTTTTAACTACAATAAAAACAACTTATAAGAAACCTTGTATTCAATTTCAAGTATTTTAGGGCACTCAAAATTTTTTTATCGACACTTAAAAAAAAAATACTTAGAAAAATCGAAAATTTCAGTTGTTTATAAATAATTAAAAAAAAAAACCAAAATATTCTGAAAATATAACTGTACATAGATAACACTAATATAAATATAGTAAGAATTTCATGTATTTACAGTGATTTGTTTTTGAGTTACAATCATACCAAAAAATCGATTTTTTTTTTTTTAAAACTAAACTGGAAAATGTGTACTTTTTTAATGCTCCAAGAATATTCACTTAGTCATTTGAAACTTCCAGCCCCAAAGTTTGAAATTGAAGCATTATTTCAACAATTTATGCTGTACATAGATACAAAAAAAACACATCATTGTAAAACCAACTTTGTTCAGAATCTAAAATAGAAACATATTTATCATAAACTACAAAATATAACTATAGGCTATATAGGTACCGTCTGATTAATTAAAATATAACATGTATTATTTTGAATATTCCTAACTTTTTGGAATTTTCTTTTGGGAAATTAGCTTATATATAAAAATTTTGAATTTTTAATGATATGATAAGGATATTTGAACACATTTCCCTAAGGAAAGCTCCAATAATATTGTAATTATAATATAGGTGCAACTAAATTTAAATACAGCAATAAAGAAAAAAATAAGAACATCGAACAATATTGGTAAACATTTTCAGATTACTATAATCCTCAAGATTTATCATTATCAAGTAACGTTTGTAAAAGCATTAACTATAAAAATAAATTGAGGCTAAACCAAAGCGACAGCAGTCAATGAAGCTTAGGATTTAGCGGTAAATTCCAGATTTCACAGGTATTCGTACTTTTACCACAGTACCTAACACACACACATATATATATAGGTATCAACTGTACATACATTATTATATTAAACGTAAGTACTTCTTCTCTCGTCAGTGATTATAGTTATATATAATTATATACATGGTATTTTACGTTGTTTATCACACATTATATTTTAATATCTACCTATTATAGGTAAGGTTATTTAATATAGGGTATATAATATAGCTACCTATTGATGACGTTTAACCGCTTATAAGACAAACTTAAATTTCATATTATTCCTTTTTTGTTTTAGCAATGGTCTCAACGCGCATATGAAAAATGAAACAAAAGACATCTTATTGATCCGTCGAATCGGTTGTTTCTATTAAGCTAACTATAATGTATATACAATGTAGGTATGCGTATTAATACTACCTAGGTATATAATATAATATCAGTGTGTTACACACACTTAGAAACATACTTTTATTTATTATTATTTTTTTTTTTTTTGTATTTATATTCATCGAGTTCCTCGAAAAATGTATAATAATAATAATAATAAAAAAACCATATCGAATAAATCATTTTCTGTAGGATAAAGGGAAACACTCCCCGTCCACGATAAACGGATCGAACCGCCGATTAGAAAAAAAAAAAATACAACAACAACAACCAAATCAACACTGGTGCTGCACTATCGTGAGGCGGCGGCTTTCTCGGTGGTGCAACAGGGTTCGGTCGGGGGCCAGAAACAACGGACCGTCGCGCGGCTTCACACGGATAATAATATTCGGCCGACCCACCCCCGCGCCGACCATCACGTATATAATACATATAATTTGGTCGCACACAGTACGTACTCACACACACACATATAAATTTCGAATATATATATATATAAATACGTATACGTTTTACGTGTGTATAATGTACATGTGCGCGCGCGTATTATTGTCTGTGCACATTGGCGCCACCTCCTCCACCGACGGCGGCGGTGCCTATTTATACCATATACACACACCTGTACGAGTGTGCATTCATATATTATCATACACATAATATTATTATATTATTGTACGCGCCGTCTCTTTTCACCTCACAAAGAAAACGACAATATTTTACTCGCATTATGTTATACACCTATATTATTATTATTATTACCATCAACGTCTTACATTATGTTTATGTGTATATATATATATATATATATTTTATCTACAGCCATCATATTATTATATATATATAGGTACCACGCCGCTGCGAATTCGCAGGGCCCCGAATGCGAGCACGCGAAAAAAAAATAAAAAATCACACGGCGCGCGCACACATCCACCGCAGACCGAGGCCCGTCTTGTCATATAATAATAATAATAATAATAATCATTATTATACCCAAATAATTATAATAATATATTCGTTTCGTTTTGTGTTTCCCGCATATAGCATAATATAATATTATTATATTATATTCCTATGACCTACGTCATGTTATTGTTATGTGCGGCGGCGGCAGTGTAATTCAGCCGACGACGGCGGATGCGCGACGGACTGCGGTCTAAAATAATACAATACTTAATATTATATTATGTTATAAATATATTATAATTATACAATACATACTTTTAGAAAAAGGCCAACATGAAACAGAATGCGCTTAGTCATATTTTGTGTATCGCATTTACAGTAAATGCGATGCACCTGTATATGACCTGTATATAGTATAATATTACTTGTATATTATATACTTCGTATTACCCGATATGAAACTTGCCTGTAATGTTGGAATTTGGAAATCGTCGTTTTTTTTTCTATTCAAAAAAAAAAAAAAATCCCTATCGTGGCGGATAATGCATACAGTTTTTTTTTTAATGATATTTTCATGTTTTTAGTGTAGAAGAATCTTTTTAAGTAAAGCTCAATAAAAGTATTAAACAATAATAAATTTACACTGGCTTATTCTATATAAATTATTATATTTATTTGTCCAACCTCCTCTATCTTTATTTTGGATATTTTGTTTTTGTTCCTTACTTTACTTATTCGGTTAGTATTATATTTTTATATACTTCACGAAGAATTGTTTCGTTATCTTCCTAGATAGCAAAAACATATTATAATAATGTTGTTATACGTTATACCCATAGAACGAAATGATGACAATTGTGGCGGACTCGGTCATTTTGCCGCCGACCGTTTCGCACCACAGACTTCCATACTAGCTCTATATAGAAATCTGTGTTTCGTACCTATTCGTACTAGTCTGAAAAATGATAAAAGTGGTAAGTTAGGTTATACGGTGGTAACCTAACCAACTTGAAGTTGTGATGCATATCAAGTCGAGTGGCAACGCGGGCAATGAAATGTGCGGAATTACGTACGTTGACAGAGGGTTTGTTAATATTATAGTTAATATGCATCCGGTGGCGAAATAAATGGCGGCGAAACGAACTAGACCCTGTTTATGGTGCTTGAGCCGGTTGAAGTTGTGCTCTTGGAGTGTCTGATTTTTTAATTTTTTATTACTTTTGAATGGTGACTGATCCGGTACCTACATGTATTTATTGTAGAGATCATTATTTAATTTGTGTATTTTTTTTTTTTTTATAGAAGTTAACTAAAGAAATAGAATGCAGTGGCAAGTTTTGTATGGAAAATAATATTTTTAAGGTAAAATTTATTCAAACTTGTATTAATGTTTTTCTACATAATTAATGAAAATCACTAAGCTTAAATTAGTTTCCTAACTCGTAATAGAAAAAAAAATACTGTAAAGTGAGCGAAACCGCGAGAAATAGCTCTTAGTTTAATACTATGCGAATATGAGTATAATTATAACACTATAATAAGGTTATTAGTTATTAATTATTACAATATATCCTCATAGGAAATTCTTCTTTTTTTTTTTATTCCGTGAAAAGTGAATTTTTGTCTAGTTTTTGTAGCAATGTCTTCGATAATTGTGTATATGACTGACCGTAAAACAGAAACTGCGCAATTAGTAATATATTATATTATAATTATGTACGATAGATAGAACAACATACGTTCGTTGTTCATATACAGGTAAAATTGGTACTCGCGATATAGTGGTATTTAGAAAAATAAGTGTTTGGAATATATTATACATGTCTATAACTTATAAGGGCACTTTATGGTAATAATATTAAAATATACTTATTATTCTTATTATTCGTATGATGTAAAATCGAATACTATATTAAAATGTTTACAATATTATATGCATATCTATAAAGGGGATGTCGAATGCTTTTTAGAGTGGACACGAGTATGTGCGTGTGTGTATAATTCATTATATTAAATATATATATATAGATTATATGTATATAGGTATACATTATGTAGTACCTATATCTAAAAAAAAAACGGTGTCGAAATTGTAACCGTCCGCCACACACATGACATTCGACTAAAAGAGATGTCTGTTTTATTACTCATATTAACATATTACATATTATGTTGGTACGTAATTGAAGGTTAGGAATTATTCAAGACGGCCCTGTTGTGTGCTTATACGTATATAACATTTATCTACGTATACAAGTACCCGATGAACAGAGTTGAATGAAACAATATACCTATATACCTACTCATTCAGAAGATGAAAAAATACTGTTTGGAGTACCTATTCGAAGCATATATAATATTTAGAACACTATTATAATATAATCGAATTATGCCTATGTCAGGGCTTGAATTTGAAAAAAAATTTCGTTTTACATTATTTTGAATAAAAACGTTACACAAATTTTGAGTTTATCGTTATTTAGAATTAAACGTTATTCAACTTTTGCGTTTATCGTTATTCAGATTTAAAACGTTATACAACTTTTGCGTTTTTTTTTTTCAGAATTTAAATTTTAAACGCATTTACGTACCTGCTTCAAAGTAACAGAGCATAATATGGCATCAATATATTAGCTATTGGCAATAAAATTATTCTATTGATACCTACGTCCTACATATTAAATTTAAAAAAAATTTTAATAATATTTAAATTAATTTTTTTTTTAATGGTATACTTTAATATATATAAATAATGTTTTGCGTTATGTTTTGTTTAATGATATATTAAATATTTTGTTAAACGTTACGTTTTGTTTTGCGTTATTTAATTATTTATGTTTATCGTTTTCCGTTATCATTACGTTTACAAATTGCAATCGTTTTCTGTCAAATTTTACGTTGTACTTGCCCTATTATTAATTATAACGTTTTCAAGCCCTGGTATGTATAATGTATATTACTTACTATTTATATTAATATAATATAATACCGAAATGTCTCTTCGGATTTGTGTAGAAATTACACGAATGCTCTCAGTTACACCATAGTTTATGTTAAAATAAAAATTGTGTAGTTACATTAACATATAATATAGACCTATATCTGCTATTTGTTAAATATTATTATACATAGGATGATCCTCTTCTCTTTATCCACCTTTTACTGATGAGAAAAGTATATTAAGGTTTATGAATGTACTTATAGGTACCTATTTGATTAAAAAGTTTAATATTTTTTATCGTAATTGACATTTAAATTGTTACATTTTAAAAGGCAATATATTACACATAATATTTTATTAATTTAAAAGCAGAATGTTTTTTCAGAAAACGACTATACAGTATTTTGCAGTATTAATACATGTAACTAATTAGTTATAAGTGGATAGTAGATGCTTAATAAAATGTTTATAGATGAATGTAGAAATGATACTACCAGCAAAATGTTGGTCTATTGTACTATACATAATACGTATATCTACTATATCTACATACTCGACTCGTGCCGTCTGATTACGTCTTATAACTGATATAAAATAGTTGTTCGAACTTTGATTTCTATTCTTACATAGTTACATCGAATATCTTAGAAAAATATTTTAATTAGGAATAAGAAAATAAATATGTTTCGCTGTTAATAGTTTTTAAGTTGTTGAGTGCTTACTATTGAAATAATCACTTACCTATATATAGTTAAGAATATATTATTATGTGTAAAAGTTCCTTGAAAATACGATGATAAAACGTAGATATATTCAAATAAAGAACTTGGTTAATATTTTTTTATGTCAGGAAATGTAACCGAACTTCATTCCTTTGTTTTAAAGAAACTTTCTGAACAGAATATGACAAATTACCTATTATAAGAAATAATAATTCATAGTTCATTGATGTATCAAATATTTATGTTCTCCATGAGCATTGTGTATAAAAACATAAAAATGCATATACATTTGATACTGTAACTTGTAAGTCTGTAAATGACCATGCTGTCATATTCACTTAATCGTTTAATTTACATGTTACATAGTTTTCAATCAAATTGAGAAGCTAAACCGCATACTTCTAATTTCTATACATTTTAAAAATTTTAGTTTTTGAAGTATATCCAAAAATTTTTATAAAACAATGTGTAATAATATAATATTATATTATAGTATTCAAGAAATACTAGCTATGTTATTATTATAACATAATAATATCGTGTTGATTACTCTTATTATATTATAACATAATACTTAATACCTATGGTTTATTATTTATCTAATTGTTTTTATCACAATTCTATGATAATTAGATGTTTTCCCAGGCTTTTCATATCTCAGCGAAATTCATTAAATATTTTTCTTACCATTAGTCATTACAAAATTACGTCATTTATTTCATTACAAACTTATACATACTTTATACATAATATTTAAGATAGATCAAAAATATATATAAAACATATTATATAGTCTGATTTTGACAATGTCATGGTTATAATGACGGAAGACCGTTTGATTTTAATTCAATATGGAAATTACAAGAAAGACTAATTTTAAAGAAATGTTTTGACTTTTAAATAAAGTAAAACTTTGTTTTAGATGTTGAGTTGAGTGATGTATTTAGCTACGTTATTTATTTTACAATGCATGTAATTTTTGTGATAAGTAGGATAAGTAGATGGAAAATTGTTTAGATTTTTAACTTAAAGACAGCTTTTTAATAAAAAATAGATCTAATTTGTATTTAAAAGGGTGCAAAATTAAAAATTTTCAATACTATTCAAAATAACCTGGAATTAATGAAAAATGAAATTTTTAAGCAAAACCTATTTTATTTTATTGTTATGAGTTAAAAAATAAATAACCGCGGATATTTTAACTTTTGATCAAACGATATTATTAATATTGATTAAGAGTGTACATGTTAAATTTTAAAAAAAATATTGATTTTTTTTTACTTTTTGTAAATAATATTTTTATTAGTTTTTTCTTATAAATGTTGTTAGAACATTTTTTTGCTAATGAAAATTCTTGAAAATTGAATATAAAGTTCTTTATAAGTTGTTTATTTACCGCAATTAAAAATAATTGAGAATACTTCGTAGTCACAATGTTTTGTAGATAAAAACATACCTTCTCTCAATAGCATTTTAATAGAATTTCCAGACATCCGTTTTTGACAAATATTATTATAATACGCACAATATATTTAGTAATATATTATAATAACCTACTTAAGATAGTGTTTGCAAATAATGATAATTGATTATTATTTTTGGAATAAATGCATTGCCACTTAGTAAATATCGTAGTTTGGACAAACGACGAGCGATCCATTTCCTGCTATTAACGCATACCTACCTAATCTTTATTATACATTTCCGTTAGGAGCATAGAATATAAAATACACGTTCTTATAGCAAAAACAAGTCTATTATATCAACACATTTCGGTATACAATTTGTGTCAACGATGTGAATATTTTGTGAATAATAACAATAATATACAAATAATGTGATACTAATATCCCATATCATTTAAAAATTGTAAAGAACTAAATTCGATGAATGGAAGAATGACCATTTCCTGCCATTATAATATAACAGATTAATATTATTGTGTTCCCATCAATAGAATAATTATTATGTAGTAGTTACAACTGCCAGGGTTACTATTATTAGAACTAATGGTTAAAATGTCAATTTCTGTGGACTGTGACCATAGACCTTATAAGTATAAGGTCTATGACTGTGACCCTGTAGGTATAAATAATACAGAGTGATTCACCAAACATGCTCACCTTTTTTCCTTTTAAAATAAATTTATTTAAATTTGGATTTTTAAAATGTTTTTAAAACTTTACACTATCAAAAATTAAATTATTTAAATGTTTATAACATTTAAGAAATAGGTATCCTAAAACAATATAATCTTTTTTATATATTATGAGTACCAACCTTTTATAGATTCTGAGCAGAACGATGAATGTACGAGTAGGTATTGATTTTACAATGATATGTGTTATGGGTGTTATGACTGATTTTTAATTATTTCTAATTGTTTCTAGATATTTTTTAATTTTCAATTATTGTCGATAAAACATTTTTGGCCTATCAGATAGTTTGACTTTGAAAATTTAATGGAAGATCCCCTATATTAGGAAGATCAATATTGTTGACGAATGATTCGTGGTGACCTATACAACTTTCACTCATACGAATATATTATGAATTTTACCATACGCAATGACATTTTCAGAATAAATAGATGAATTTTAAGATATTACTTATGGTATCACCATGAATCCATATATTCAATCCATATATCAATAGTCCATATTCACAAGGTGGTATATAATATTGACTCAAAAGTTAACTATATGATAATACAAAACATATCATTAGGGACAAAGCACAATATAAATTGATATATTATGAGATATACCTATTATTTAAAATTTTACCGCGTCTCGAAATTTCGATTTTTGTAGATACCTTTTGAAGGTTTTTTGCGTGACGGTCTCGTAGTGTAGAAAATGCAGGCCGTATAATATTGCAATCTTAATCTTAAAATATGTATAACCGTTAAAAATTAAAATATTAGCCGTTGACAAAATTAATAAATATTTATTATTAATTATTACAAATAATAATATACTGAACAATGAATAATGCGTATGTTTAGGCATCTACTATTATAGATAGGTATATATTATATATAATCACAGAACATCAACTGCGCACTGTCCCCCTATAATACAATATATTATTATATTACACACTTCCGATCGTCTCATTAGTAATTAATGTAATATAATATTATATTAACGGTTTTAAAATTTGTAACGACGCGTTTCTGAATTATTCGTGATCTGAGACACCGATAAAATAATATTAAAAGGCGCGTATTATATACATATACATATACATAATATCACATAACTACACAACCTACCTATAACGTAATAACGGCGGCCGCAGACATGTATTGATTTGATAAAAATGGTAGGTTATTTATTATATCCACTCGATACAGATCTATATTATTATATACGCATATTACTATTGTTTGTATCGCGTGCACTAGCACTGTACACACCGTCGTGTTATATATCGCCCAGTCTCTAACCATATAATATAATAAAATTATTATGATGAGTTGTGTGCGGTGGTCGATAGCGTTCGATTTGAATTTCAAATTAAAATGGACGTATTGTTCTTGCGTGCGATACACACGGGGTAGTGAATAATAGCGTATGACTTGCGACGTGGTGTCCGGCGTGTTTTTCTCTACACGTCCGTCGTCGGAGTCGAACCGATATTTCCCTTAACTAAATAGCATGTAGGTACTTACTATCATATAGGAGCCTAGAATCTATATTATATATTACGTAATATTATATGTCTGAAAATCTGGCCAGATTATGTTTTTACGGTTTAAATGATATGGTACATACTTATAGCTGGTGATATTCACCTGCACTCGTCAAACGGTGCGGGTGGCGTCATCGTCGAGGGTGGGCGGACGTACGTGTACCTATATAGGTGTACGTTTGTGAGTTGTGTCCACCTTAACGCACTTACTCACATTTTCACTGATTATAATATTATTGTGTAAATAATGCTGTTTTTTTACGTAAATCTGATTAGTGCCTAACCAATAATACGTCACGTGTACAATATTATATTTAAAGTTATTTTCATTTTTCACTCGATTATTTTATTAACTAAACATCACGGTACATATGGTGGTGTATACTATATTATAATATTATGTTGGTAGGGGGCCCGACCCTCCTAACAGCTAGTCCTAACCGACACGATGCATAATATACAAACTTCCCACGGGTTTATGAGATGATATATGGTATATAATATATATATATATATATATATACAGTAATACTCCGTATAGATCACGCGATGGCTGACAGCTGTGTTAAAACCTCAAAGTTCCGCCAACGACACTGGTGTGAAACGCTTTCACCTAATTATCTATCCAAAGGGTACATAAAGTTATTGTTTGTTTATTATTATTACTATAATATATCGGTACTGTAATGTATTAAGCATGACGATTGACGACTGGTCGGTACTCGGTAGTTGCATTAAATCTGTCATCGCTTTAGTGGTCCTTTTACTATTTTAGCACATGTATATGGATAGGGAATCGAGTACAGATTATATTCTATAACATACCTATACGTATATATTATTATATGCTTTGGAGCCATTTTCGAATCAACTGTGGTAATTTCTTACGAAAAAAACGTCGAACAGAAAAATCAATCATTCTCCACACATGACGTATAGTACCTAGTATTGTGGAAAATGTCGTGTCGGGTTGGACCGTTGAAGACTTCTGGCTGGATGTCAGTGCCCACCACAGCAGTGAGTTTAATAGATATTCCATTGTGTTACCTACTCTATATAATATATTATTATAATCTTCAGATACAACCATTATTATTATTATTATTATTATAATTAAGTATTTCAAAATTTCATTTTGTAATCCGAATTTATAGACCCTAGTATACGTATGGTCTATGAAATTTACATTTATATTGATTTATATTTTATACTAATTATAATATACGTATATCATGTATTATAATATATCTATAATATTCCAGTGCTTATCTATTTCACTGTTGTGATATATATGTAGTTATATTTTTTATATTGTGAATTATCTATTTTTATTCAATGTTATTATATTGTTTTTTAAAATAGCATTTTACGTATGTACGCCATAATAGTATATTACCATGTTAGAATGTATAATACGTAACCGTTGTTTTTCGTAATTAATATTATCGTTTCGTCGTCAAGACGATTCGATACGGGCGGGGAAAAAAATGAAATGAAACTGCGCAATGAGAAATTTCCGATGCTGGGTGAACGGCGTTTTGTGTTTGTTTTTTTGTTTGTTTATCTCAATCGGACGGATTATACAATAATAATATCGTTGTCGCCACCGCAACAAAGCGCATACATTACGTGTTATAATATGCGGGCGGACGAATGCATTCGGTACTTCTGCTACAGGTATGATATCAATGACGCGCCATTTTTTTGCTTTTCAATAACTCCACCGTCATCGGTTTAATATCCCTGACCGTTTTTATCCGATTATATTATTCGTAAGCAAAAAAAACATGTAATGCTATTTGGCTTACATTACGTTTACGACAAAACACATACATTGTAATAAGTACACAATTTATAACAATTATCAATAAATATTACAAACAATGACGCTAAAGCTAAAACAGGGGTGGCGAACCTATGGTGCGCGCGTGCCAAATCTGGCAAATTGGCCATGTTTTCATAATATCTATTTGAAAATATTTATTTTTTTCATTGTTTAATATTGCGTTTAGTAAAAAAAAAAACAAATTGCACAAAATTATTTATTATTTCTAAAAAATATAGGTAACTATCAATTATAAAAATTTTGAAACTACCTCCTTACAAACATAATATTTTTTAATTTGATAAATATTGGTTCATTTTAAATGAAACATGTATAAAAGTTTATTTTTTATAATGAACTACCTACTTTGAATTAAAATAGTGGATTAATGTATAATTTTATGAAACTAATGATGCCGCTTCTTTTACATTAAAATACCTATAACTTATGAAATACACAACTTATTTTAAAATAATTTCGCAGAAAATTTTTAAGAATCTACCATCCTGAAAAAAATGTTTATGTGTACATATGAACTTACTTATTATGAAATTACTGGCAAACCAATTTGTTTAAGACTTTCATTACGACATATATGTGACATTTTGGCATGTGAATATGTGATTCGAAAAAGGTTCCCCTGGGCTATAGTCTACAGTCCAACGTTAATTCTTATTGGAGCAGCAGTTCAACCTAGTTCAAGTATAGTAAAGTTTTTTTAATTGAGCGTGTGTATGTCGTATGTGTAATAAAAAGATTAAAGAACTATGGTGCATAGTGAATTGGTTGGGAATATTTTAAATTTCCAAAATAGACAATGGGTATAGTAATTTGTATGTGGTATGTCTAAGTGATATTTAATGATAACAATTGAGTTTATCGATGTTTGTCGTTTATTTTAAACACTGCTGTGATACATTTATTGGTGTAAAAGCAGCCTGACGATTATTTGAGTTTTAATCTGAAATATGCAAAACAAATTAAAAGTATGACTAATAGCTTTATAAATTACAAAACAATTATTATCATATACCTAATAATATACATCTATACCATGATATATCAATTATGATAAATCGAAACGCAATATAACAATATATAGTATTATATTTCTGTAAATACTATAAAACAGCAAAAATAAATTCTTGGTATAGATAAATAATATCTTAAAATAAATCAAAAATGTCATCACGTATAGTAAAATGTAGAATAATATAATTCACATAAAAGTATATCGCTTAAACAAATAATTTCATCCTAATTTGAAATAAATGTCAATAAAAAATAACTGCTTTTATTTTAGATTTTATAATGTTGTTGTACGAATTACTCACGAGGAATCTATTAGATTAAATTTTTAAGAATTCTGGCATATTAGATAATTTTCATCGATTTTTTTATTATAATTTTTAAAATGTTTATAGAAAAAAAAACTAAAAAAAAAAATAGAAAATATCTCATGGCTATAAATAGCTTGAAAAGAGCTTAAAAAACTTTTTAAAATGTGATCATTTACCGAAAATGTGAGAAGTGAATATAAAAAATTGGTGAAAATTTCAAGTATCCATTATAATAATAATATTTTTTTTTAAATTAATAATAAAATATTAATGATTATTTGAAAAGAAACAATTATTTTACTAGTGAATATCAAATATTCTAAAAATTTAATCTTAATAGCTCAAAAATAATTGAAATATCTTAAAAACTATCTCGTAAATTGAAAATTATGATATAAACATTTAGTTATTGTTTTTTAAGTTACACTAAAAAAAAGATTTCATGTATTTGTGTGTAAATGTGTACAAAAAATATTTTCATCTCCCACCCCCCTGAGACTACTACTGATTAGTCTGATCTTTCCAGTGATGTATTTACTATTTATGTATTTATTTTTTAGTCGGGAGTATCCTACGTTTTTAGTTTTACTTAATAATTATTATTTTCTATAATGTTCATTAGAAATTCATTTTCATCAAAAAAAAAATGTATTATATTAATAAATTGAGAGGGTCGACGACAGAAGGGAAATGAGTACTCCTCGGGTTCGACCTCTTCACCACCACAGGATTTTCGTTTTCTTTGTTACCATCACATTACATATTTATACATTCATACCCGCTTCCGTGAAGACAACTGTTTAACGGAAACGTATATGTGTGTCGTGTGTCTGAGGTCAGCGGGAAGGTTGTCCGAAAAAGTAACTGGTGTAAAATACCGACTAGAATCTTCATAAAAATAAAAATAAAAATAAAACGTTTTAACAAAATTAATGTAAAAAAAAAGCCTATATAATAAATAACAGAAACATAATGTATGCGTGTATCGTAACTTTACTAACTATAAGTCGTATATACTCTTATTTTTTTTATATAGGTATATATATATATTACTTTAGTACACATTTACCGTTGTTTCATTCACCGTGTTCTTTTATAAATCGTCAACTATTCGAGTTCAACTTAACTAACAGTACATACATAAATACATAATATATATATGTATATATATATATATATATATATATATATATATATATTACATGTTATTTCTATATATATTATAGAAAGAAGTTTCTTTATGGATCGTAAGTGTACAGGTATAGGTGTATGTATAGATAACATTGGATCTATTTAAGTATAAAAACAAGTGCATCAAACCGCTGCATTTATTAAACACGTTCGATTACGAATAAGATTGATGGTTTTAAGAAAATATCGGTGGGTTCAGTGGTGTCAACCTTAGATCTAGTATAAGGGATTTAAGATGGGCGGAGGAACTATAGGACATATCTTTTTCAGAAAAAATATAGTTATAATTTTAGTATAAAATAGATTATTGATAATAATTTATTTATATTTTTAATTTATATGGATTTTAAGAGTATTTATTATATAAATGAATACCTACATGTTATTAGAAATTTTAAAAAAGGGGACTAAATCCCACTAGCAGCGTAGCCCTCTCCTGGATCTGCATTTATTTTCAATGTTCCCCACACTTTTAAATATTTTCCAGTATTAACCGGGAAAGAGAAATCGTTGCATCTCTGATCTGCCTGTTTCAAATACTCACTTTGAATAAAAAAATTAAATTATTTTTGTCCTACATAATTATATAACATATAAGTAATACTACATAATATCTACAGTGGAACTTTTATTTATAACGAAACTGAAGATTTTTTGAAAATAATTCGTAAAATAGAAATTTTTTTAAAGTAAAAATACTTATTCACTTAAAAAAATCTTTATTAGTATTCGAAATGTATGCTAATATCATAATTTATTGATAATAATACATTTTAAATTATATTGAGTATGTAAATTATGATTTTATTTTTTATTATTTGACAACTTTCTGATATCCTGTTGAATAACTTTAACACCATTTTGACTTTAAAAATGTTCGCACTTATTTAAATAAGTTTGATCAACGAGTATGTACTTTATCAAAATGTAACAATACTTTTCAAATTGCTGTAATAATACGAAATCATTTTGTTAAATAGTAACGTTTTTGAATGAAAATTGTATAGTTCCATAAATATTTCATTGTATAGATAACTTAATATGTAATTTCGTTAAATAGAAAATGTATAAATAATAAGATAGGTAGATGTAAATTACTATGTTATAACTTAGAAGTAGTGTTTTCAATCCAATACAAATAAATTAAAAATGTTAAAAATGTATGATTATAAATAATTTAAGTATTTGACAAAAGGAAAAGTTGTAAGAGCAATTTCTTGTTCAACGACAATTGTTAGATATGTATAATTGATTTTAGCATTGACCACCAACATATAACTATAAACCATACGTATTTTGATAGTATGGTGACTGGGCTTCTATTCAACCGCATAGCAAATGTAATACATATATGATATATATATGCTTTTTGCTGTTAAATTAAAACCAAAATGGTCAAAGTAAAACTTTCGTTTGCAATTTTGATAATATTGACGTTATTTTAAATAAATATTGATTATATTTTGACGACATAGGTAAATGTTAAATAAATTGTTGAGAGTGATCGCTCAGTTTTATAGAATATATTATAATAAAGGCTACTTTATACTTCCCCTACTAGTACGGCCGAGACAATACACCGTTACATAACGATATTTTAATCTAGTGAAATCAAAATTGATTACAATTTATTTTAATTACCTACTTAAGCTTGTTCATAATCATAGTTCCATTGTTTTTCAATCGTTTAACATATATATTTAGTATCACCTATAAAGTAATAACTATTATTAATATATCTTTACTCAAATCAACTTAATTGTATGTTTAAAACCTCAAAATAGTTAAAGCGTTACAGGTATAAACTGTAGTTTCTATATATCTTCCTCGTCGGAATAATTATGCAGTGGGTACCAGAGTACCTATATACACTGATTATAGTATCATTCCGATCATAATATCCATTATTGGCAGTTGGCACATACATTTGTCCAGTAAATATGTACCTACCTATTCGATATATTTTAATATTCTGCGATTTTTGTTTCACAATGAAAAAGGTTTCAGTATTATTCGTTATAAGTTATTTTAATCGCAATTAAATAATAACTATACAATATATTATAATAGTCACAATTTATTTTTATATTCAATTTTAAAATTTAAATTCTGAGGAGTAGAACACTAGAGCAATGAATGTATTGATTTAAAAATGATGACTATTTTGAATTTTTCTGATCAAAAAAATGACCAACTTAAAAAAGTTAGTAATTCTGAAATATTGGTAAAAATTAGATCTAGTTTGTTCTTTAGTTAGTTTTATTAATCAAAAGTAGAATTTTGTTAGTACATTTTAAAATAACAAGAAAAACAGAATTATGCACAGGTAATAGCTAAAAAAATCCAAATCTTTTGAAAGATTAATTATATAATCTAAAATATAATAGTAAATGTAAAAATTACAAGTACCCTCACAAATAGTATTTTTGAAATGCAATACAATTTAAACATACAATATCTACAGATAAAAATTTGGTTTCATATTTTAAATTTCAGGTATTTGTAACAATTATTTAATACAAACAAATATTGAAAATAATCCAGAAATCTTTATTTCGGTTTTTTTTTTTTAAATGAAAAAAATTTGTTTTTATAAATCAGAGGTTCCCAACCTTTTTGGTGCTACGGACCACTTGGAGAACTTCCAATAAGTCACGGACCACCTCAATATTGTATTCCTTACCTACTTTTCTTATATATAAGAG
>VUJU01003039.1:0-30070 GCA_009835225.1 Aphis craccivora | reverse complement strand
GTATATATTATTATGATACAATTATTATCAATGTATCATCTTTATAATAATATCACATTTATATTATTAATATGAAGGTATATTTATTATTATTTTTTTTTTATTAGTTTAAAAAAAATTAAACACATCATAACAAAAAATGTATATATATTTCCAAGTAAAGATTTATCCATTTAGTGTGTTGGGTTTCAAACTGTTGAATGATATACATAATTCGTTTTCTTCGTATTTTATTAAACAGGTACAAATATTCCTCAAACTACCAAAATATATTTTTAAATTACATTTATTTTACACACCAATAGATTTATTATCATTTTTAATATTATTATGTCGATCAATATACACGCGTTGAGAAAAAAAAACAAATAAATACACTTTTTCCTCTCTTCGTCGGCAGTATTCCTTTCATTTCACTTAATGAAACAAGTTAGAATAAACAATAACGTTTTCAAACGTAAAGTTTTATTTATTTATTTTTATACATCTGCTCATTGACTCTACTTATACAAACAAAACGGTTTGGATGGATATCTTCTGTAATGTCGAATTCCAACGAAATAAATTTACTGGAAATGATTTTGGTGCGAATACCCAAATTTACCATAGTTTTGTTTTTTTAATTTTACGATTACGGTTGTTTTATACCTTGGTGTACGCGTGAAATGGACTGTATTCCGTAAAGCTCAACGGTCACCGATAAACTGGCCGGATAAGGGATGCTATTATTATTATATTATATTTGAAGTTATTCGGATCACGTTCGTCGGTACACAGAAGTTATAATAATATGTATATTATATAGGGTGACTGAATACCACGACGTTGTCGTTTCTACAATATTCTTGAAATTGTTTATTTATGGTTGACAGTACTTTAAATATAACTTTCATAAAATTGTCTTGTCGTCATAATATTTTCGCGTGGAAAAAGTCCGGTATTTTTTTTTTGTATTTGTTTTTAGCCCCAACAACTGCAGTGACCTGCTTTAAAGAACAATATTTCACGTATTCTGTCATACGGTAAATGATTTATACATCTGCACGTGGTTATTGTAAAACATGCGTTTTGTGAACAAAGCACATTTCACAGTGGATACGTTAACGCACAAAATGTAGGTATGTTCTATGTGCGTATTAAACATAATATTTTATTTTATGCAATACATATGTTGTAGCGAACATTTCACGAGCGTATGATATTAGAAACAGTGGTTGGCCGCAAATAATTGTTATGATGAAAATAATTGATAGAAGGCATAAAAAGTAATGGGTAATCATTGTGGGCTAATTATGGTGTTACAATATACAAATATATGTTTTGTTTGTTACGACGAGTCACCCTGTATATACACTGAACAGAACGCTTTCCGTATCGTTCACTGCGACCAAATTTAATTAAAATGATCTGTACGCGAATCGGTAGTGGCCGGTTGGTATATTATATATATTTGGAGAGATACGTTTGGATTGTAAAGGAGGGAGAAAAAACTGTATCGTAGAAAAAATAATACTAATAAAAATAATAATAATAATTAAACCTTCCCGACTGGTTGCGTAAGTATCCTGTAGAATGTATAATATAATAGGTAAACGACCGTTTCTGTTGTAGTATACGTTTTACGCGATGATATTGTATTATCATTATTGTTATTACTATTACCTACCACAGCGTATTAGTAATATAGGTGGGAGGAGTGGAAAAAAACACGAAAGCAGAAACTCGGCTATTAAACTTTTCGGGTGTACATAATATTGTATTGAGGTAATACAGGTGTCCAGGTACTTGTGTAAGTAGTACATAGTTTCTGCTGGTTTAATTCCAATTCATAATTAAATCATAATGTACTTGTATATTATATTATGTATCGTATATATTGTACTAACAAAAATGTATTTTGATTTTTGTGCAAAAAATACAAAGAAATGGGTAATTGCACCGCTAATAAATAGATATAATATGTATTAATTTATTTTGAATTTTCTCCTATTTTGAGACATTTTAGATGCATATTAAATATATTTTTATCGCTATACTTGCGTGTATTTTGAACCTAAAGCTAAAATAAATATGTTACTCTAAAAAAGTTGAATACTTTAAATATGATTGTTTATATAATATGTCTTTGTACTTTAGAGCTATCTAATCGTTGTAATTTATTTTTATGTAAACGCAGATAATTTTTCCATTAGAACCAACACATTGTACATTGTATTTTAGTGTACTAATAATGATAACCATACATAGTATAGTACATAGCGTACATACATTATATCGTTTCACTACTAAAATGATGATCACGCGGCGTTTAAGATAGGCAATTTAGCTACATACATGTGGTGAGTATTATAATAATAATTATCCCAAAAATTATATGATAAAAATATATTATTATAACAAGATAAAAGTATTTATCAAATAACGATATTACAATTGATAAAAAAAAATGTTTTAAATAAGATTTAATTAGTATATGTTGTATATTTATAATATCTGTAAAATATTTTAGGTAATTCATGCATAATATAAATTGAAATATTTTCAAAAAGCATTAGCATAGTAAAGGTAATAATATATTATTACGTACTTTAATATTGTAATAACAACAGGTTTTTTTTTTTTTTTTTAAATTAATTAATGGATAATTTATAAAATTTCTATATAGCTCGTAGGCATACATTTTTTTATTTATAAATTTACATTTATTTTAACGTATTTACATTTTATTCAAATCTCGATTACATGCTATTGTATAAATTACTGTAAATTTGTCAGTTATAAAATACAACCAACTTTTTATTCACTATGCATGTTAGCTGTTTTTGTGGCCTATATTTACGTTTTTATTTTTCACTATTTCCCACATACGATCTAAAATAGTTTTTAATTTTTTTAAATGTTTACAGTGCTTGTATATAAAACAATAATAAATAAAAAAACCTTTTTAAGACAACCGTTACTACTTAAGTTATTTTACAATAATTAATAACATACATTTTTAGGTGTCAATGCAACACTATAATTTAAAACAATAATTTAATTGGTTATACAACTTTGTTAGTTAATTAGGTATAATGTAAGGTAATTTTTGATTCATTTGAATATTTTTTTAACTATTAATATTTTCTTGGGGCTACCCAGTAAAATATACTATACTCCAATATACTTGTATTTTTCTGTTTATTTTATTATGTTTTGTAATACATTTAAAATTGAAAAATTATCGATTTAACAATAATAAATTACAAAATAATTTGATTATAATATTATCTAAAATATAATTTAATATAAACATATGTTTTTTTTAAATATAACATTTTTTAAACTTTTTTCATTGTTGTTGTTGTTATTGTGTAAAAGTTTTCTTTCTTTTTTTCGATTTTTTCTGTCGATATTTTAAATGTGTATACGTACGGTGCGATAACAGATTACATGCAACATATTTTATTATTAAAACGTTGTCAGTATTTATTTTTGAGCAATATAAGGAAAAAACGTAGTGTGACATATTTTTTATTTTTCATTTTAACGACATTAAAGAAGTTTGACGGAATAAAAGTGTCACGAAAATATCATTATATAATATTATATTATAGCAGATAGGCGTTGTTGTTGTACACATTCGTATAAGAGTTTATCGATAGTATAATACATAATAATCGTTTATGTTGCAACTATTATATTCAATTGATTTTCAAGTTCGAACAGAAATATTTTTTAAAACTAACTATGTTGTAAACTATATTATCTGATTAATTTATTTTTATTGAATTTAAATATAATGACGCTTAAGACGTGATTTAAAAAATGTTCTTTTGCATTATTAAGAAAACTTCTATGCATTTTACGTGCTTTCATTAAGTATAACAAAATACAATAGTTAAGGTTAGGTTAGGTTTTTATTTTGTTTAAGTATTGTTACTAAAAGTTAGTTAATACGTTGTTTTAAAAAATAAAATGTAGGTACCTATTAAAGGGTAATAAAGGTATTTAAGGTACACTTATTTTTGTGAATTTTTTTTCACTCTTCTTCGATATTTCTATATGTTCAAATCATTGATTCTATTATTTAGTTTTTGTAAATTATTTTATATTATAGGTATACCTATGTTATAGTAAACCATAATTATTCTTTAAATAATATTAATTGCAGATAACCTTTTTATTGTTACTAATAGCGTTTTATAAACAAAATACTACGCATAATATTATGAATACCTTATATAGGCTTTATTATGGTACACAATATTATGTGTCCCTTATACTTGATTGATGTATTTTTTTTTTAAGATTTATCACCATGGATCCAATTTGAGTTTGTTGAATAAATTAATGATTTTTTCTTTACTTAAGAATATCACTTTTAGAGTGATTGATGTGATGTTAAATCAGTTTTAAAGATTATATATTTTCTGTGTTTGTTGTAAGATAGTAATTGAAATAGATAATATGTAGGTAATCTACATTATACTCGCATATTGTGGATTATACTATTATAATGTT
Organism: Aphis craccivora; assembly: GCA_009835225.1. Classification (NCBI taxonomy): domain Eukaryota; kingdom Metazoa; phylum Arthropoda; class Insecta; order Hemiptera; family Aphididae; genus Aphis; species Aphis craccivora. Next base: position 25,567 of record VUJU01003039.1, on the reverse strand, counting down.
TTATACTACAACTATAGCTCAGTCGAAAATATTTCCTATCATTTAAATATTCGTATTATGTTTTTATAGTTTGTATAGGAGTGCATAATAATGAGAATGATACGATTTGTTATTCAACAATGACATTAAGAATAAATATTTTTCAACATTAGGTATGCCAGTATCAGAAGAGTTTGAGAAAATTGATCAATCGATGTCTTGAATTACAATGCAAAAAATTCGAATCTATTGTTGGATCGAAATTCAAAGTTCTCAAGTCATACTATTAGGTAATATCACTAATATATATATATTATATCATTTATTTTCCGCTTCTTCTAATTGTGGTATCGGGTAGTTAGTTAGCGAGGACAACTATAAACACACTAACATCGGTCGAGGTTAGGCAAGGTTAACGATAACTCACCCTCGAAAAAAGTGTCGCATCGTGGTGTAGACCCTTTAGGTCGCGAACGCTTAACGAGCGATTCGAACGGATTAGCTATGCAAATGGTGGCTATAAATCCCGCGCAGATGATCTGAACGCATTTCGTACATGAGTAAACCACCTATGCCGTGGTATATAAACAGAACATCGTCAAGTGCTTCGTCTTCGGCAGTTGCTGTGCTCTCGCAATCGAGTTGACTAATTCGGCAATTAACATTTACTCCTCGTGTGCATACATATATAATATATATATATACATAACATCATCGTTATAATATCCTCAATACTCCCTGAGCATAGCGTGACCCCATTATACATATGTATATTGAATATATTCTAACGAGGTCTCGGACCCGCCGTCCTTTAATAGTCGTTTAGATATCTCCAAGCGGTCGTGGTTTGCGCGAGTGGGTTCGGAGAGAGAGCGAAAGAGAGAGGAAAAAGAAAAATACACAGTAGCTGGAGATTCCACCCTGATATCCGGTATTATTCCACTGCCATGTGTGTATATATGTATATAGTGTATGGTTGAACGGCGCGCGTAATCCAAAAGACAAATCGCGACCGCGTCGAGGCCACTTTGGAGATGTTTGTGTTATGGATTTTCGAGTGCTTTGGGTTGGCGGCGGCGTGGCAGCCCTTCCGGATTTGTCGGTGGGGTATTTTTTTTTTTTTTATTACGGATCGTGTATATATATTATATAAAATACAATATCGTATAGTGTCACCGCTTTGACCATGTTTTTCCTTCCCTTACACTGCGCCCACGTATATATATTATTATATTATTGCGACGGTACGATACCCGGGAAAACCGATTTTGGATGATAATGGGTCGAGAGAAAAAAACCGTGCCTTCTGGTCGTCGTTATCCGCGACAGAGGTCCAAACACGCCCGCGTGGCGAAAACCGTCTGCACTTTCGACATTTTTTACGCGTCTAAATGATATACGCATTATACACTGTCCGGAACTTATACAGTAAAATAAACGCCTACTACGCTGGACCGTTGTTGTACATGAATAATTATTCGTATCAATTAGTATTATTTTCGGCTGAATATTCGTTTAATTGGTTTAGGTTTACATAATATATTATTTTATAATATAGGTTGATCTGATACTTATAAGTCCTAGCGTTGTTTATTTTAATGTAAGTACCTATGTATTATGTATTATTCTAAAATTTCCACAGTTTCATTGCTTTAGAATATATAATTTTTAAATTTATAACCATGGAAAATGTTATGAAGTGTAATCTTACAGTATATAAAAATTTGGGTCAACCGGCATGAATATACCGATGTTTTGATACTTATCAATATATTCACGGAGTTAGTATTTTTCTTAGAAGGGGGAAAGTAGTGGTGGTAAAGGACAAGTACATTTTTTGAAGGAGCAAGCTCAACAGTTTTTCTTTGGTCAATAATAAAAATAATGATTTATGTTTCAGCGACTGTATGCACTGTATAAGTGCATTTCTCCATGTAACATAAATCTAATATGCATTACATTATACTTAATAGTAATGTTTATTAGGTAATAAAAGACAAGTTTTAAATATGAAAAAATTTATTAATAAGTCTTACTTTTTTTTCGAGACCAGATTGCTGAATAATCGTACATTAAAATAAACATATTACGTGAAATCAGATTATGTTGCTGGTGGTAAAAATTACAGTCATGTTGGAAAATTACTTTTAATCAAAATTGTTGAAATTATAATTTTATCTATGAAAATAACTAGGTCTGGTCACACACCAGTTTGAGGGGGGGGGGGTAGAGAAGTGGCAAGAAGTTATAATAGCAATCGCCCACCTTTGCATTCCTTTGACGCCGTCCCTGTATCAATGAGATGAATATATTGATTTAACATTTATTCAACTTTTGGAATAGTAAAAATACTTCGACTCTCAATTTTGGGAGTGGTTTATAGTAGATAGTTGAATCTATTTCACCCATTTTAAATCTGTTTAACTAGTCAATCAACGTGAAATTGTGCGTAAAATAAGTATTCGAATTTTTTTTTTTATAGTATTAAAAAAAAATAATCATTTATATATATTTATTAACTTATTATATTTATCGAACGGTTTTTTTTTTTATTAATATTTATTACCAAAAATTCTTTTATTAAATAATTTAAACGTACCACCACATCGTGCACTGAAAAAGAAATTCAGAATTAATTAAAATATCAATTGATCAATATTTCTACAGTTTTAAACAAATTTTTGTTTTCGAATTTCCTGTACATGGTATAATTTTTAAACATTTTGAATATTTTTGTGGTGTTAATAGACATTTCGTGATTATAATTTTTTTTCGATTTGAATTTTCTGTTAATATCGAGATAAATAATTAATTGACTGGCTAAATGTTAGAACATGTCGTTAAATTGACAAAAAAAAAAAAAAATATATCAATAATTTATAGTTTCAGTTTATTTTTTTCAAACGGATTAAAATTAAGATAAGTGACACAATTTCTCACTTTTCTACTTAATATTTCTTCTCAAACAATTTTTATTATTTTGTTATTTTTAAAATAACTGTGCATATTTAAAGTTATCTCTCAATTTTTTTTTAAGCATTTCTTTCTAATAAAATGATTGTGATTTTAATTATTTTGAGCTATTTATGAAATGTTTTAATTTATTGTTTTAGTTTTTCAGTAAAAAAAAATATTTATTAGGTTAAAATTCTTGAAAATCGTCCAACATTAATTAATCTCATATTATATTTTGTATTTAAATATAACATTTAAATATGCTACATTTTTTTATTTATGCATTTCTAACAAAATTTATCAAAACCACAACAATTAAAAAACAAAATTCTTGGGTACCTACTTAAATAATTTTACTATAAATTTTAAAATACTTAATGTAATATTAAATTGTATTATATTACTTTTTTTAAATCATCAAGAACCTAATATGCACACATACACTGTCTTATTATGAGGTAGATTCAAATATAAAAAATAAATACTAAGTATAATAATGTATAAATATTTATTTTATCATAATAATTAAATACTATTAATATAATAATTGCAATTATTTCAAAAATTATATCAACATACCTTAAATATAATACTTAAGTGTTATTTATATAAATTTAAATTATTTTAGTAGCAATATCAAAAAATGTATCATAAAAAATTCTTAGTGATATAGACTCACAAACTATTTTCGAGCAGAATCAATTTTTGTATTTAATTTCTATTATACTCACTTGAAGCCTAAACAGCAGAACAGTACCTGCTTTTTTTGTTTTCAGTTTTTAGAATAAAATAAAAATAAAATAATATTTTTTATAATGGTGCGCTGCATATAATTAACTTGTGTCAGTTTTCGTGTATTTTAAAATCAATTGTTTATGAGAATAAAAGTACATTTTGAATTGTTTTTAAATATATTACAGAATATAGTATAATTTATATGTATAGCTATACTAAATAGTCTTGAAAAATTAGCAAAACGTGCACTTATTTTAACATCGATGGAAGTGGAATAAGTAAAAAAAAAAAGACACTAGTGTATAATATATATTATTGTATAATACGAGTTGGAACGGGAAAGAAAATTCCGAAAAGAAACTCGCGAAGAGAGAGCACTATTCACGTTTATCAGTGACATTTCAAATAAATAGGTTCTTTTATCTCTTATATTGGTCTCGTGCGAGTGGACATTTTTCAGCCAAATGTTCGATAATCGATCAACGCGTAAACTCAACAGTGGTCTTTAATCTTTTATAAATAATTTAAAAATGATTGCGTAACCGTAGTATTGGAAATCAAAAAACTATTTTATTCCAAGATAAATTATTCATTGAATTCCTGTTCTTCAGTCTTAGGTAAAATAATACACTCATACAATATGTAATTATAATATAAATTGTGTTTTTATTCGTTAAAGTACAACAGTCCACTACGTACAAACTTCGTTATTAATAACAAAACAACAATTTTTTTATTTTAATGATGTTGACGGAAATGTAATAAATGTATAACCTTTAGGCAATAAACCATAAGTATAAAGTCGTTTTAAAAAAAATAACTAGGGTGCTTAAATATGAAAATATATTAAATTTGATTACTATCTACTGTTTAGAAAGAATACAATGCAGCGATATTTATTTTATTTATACATTTAATGCTTTTTCGGAATAATTTACTAACTATTGAAATTCTATGGAAACCATAAAAATATTTAACACATAATATATTTATATAACTAAATGTTAAGGGGATACATACAAACAGTATTATTGTCATGTATATATTATATGACTGTGTCTGGAGGCAATTTTAATTTATGAAAAAATGTACAGTTAGTATTGAAACAAACGTTTTGTGAATTTTGGGATTTGAAAAAACAATTATGACCTTTTATAATATAAATTAAGCAAATGCGCCAAAGATAAACAAAACCAATCTACTTTTTTACTTGAGATATTTACGTTTAATTATATTTAATACTCTCTAAATACATTAAAATATTCTAATATAAAATGTAAATTTGGTAATTGACCAAGTATACTCACCATAATTTCTAAGTTTAATAATGAATATATACAAATTTTGATTCTGAATCTTTTAAGTATATCTGCCTACTATTAAAGACCATATTTTCAATTATTTCAATTATTTTATTTATTTATGACTTTTAAAAAATGTCCTTTAGCTATACGAATTAATTTTTTTTTCTAATGAAACATTTTATTCCTCTACATTTTTAATTGGATGTCTTAAAAACATTTTCCCATTTGAAAGAAAATACATTATTTTTATCAATACAGATAAATCCTTAATTATTTATTTGTATAGTATTTAAAATATAGCCATTGTTAACTTAAATTCAAAACTGTAATATTCGTATATTTATTATTAAAGAAAAGCTTAAGTCAGCAATTTTTTTGTGAATTACTCAGTAACTCAGAATAATGCACGTATCACGTATGATGTGTATACCTATATAGTGAATCAGTTATAAATCTAATTTTGTTCTCTAACGGAAAAATTAAATGGAGAATAATATTGCACGAAGATTTTTGTTACCCACAGTCCACAGCTATATAATATACTTAAAGTATTAGGGCTATTGAAACGTTTTTGTTTTATTTCCATTCCAAATGGGATGATTGCGAAGTAGGCGATAAATTATCAGTTTTTTTACTATATATATATATATTATTAGCTAATTAAAGTCTCTTTCAAAGTTATTATCGAGATTACTTTTCGTTCGAAGTTGCAGGTTTCAATGTCGTAAAGACTTAAATTGTGAACCATATTATAGCGACGATTGATTACCGATGATGATGATGACGATGATAATAATAATAATATAATATAATACGGTTTGTTTTCGTATAAACCACTATTATAATATCAAACCTAAAAATGATGTTGTACTCACATGTGCTGTATTCATCTTAAAAAACATACAACATAGCAAATTTACTTGCAAAAACCAATTCTGTGTTGTTTTTCTTAATTTTAGATCAAATGGACATTAATCTATTATTTCTCTAGTATAACTTTGTTTTCTAAGTAGTTATATTATGAGTACATATTATGCTAAAATATAAAAATGCTGATAACTTGTTATAAATTCAAATTGTTGTAAAAAACCACAGAGAGATTGAGATACTAAATCATGTTATCATCTTAAAGTTAAATAATTATCTGATTTCCCCCTAAAATTCGTATATTAAGGTATACATGCACGGTAAATGCTAAAACCAAGACAATAATATTATATAATAAATAATAATATAATATAACAATTGCATATAATAATAATAATAATAATAATAATAACAATAATAATAAAAGCGATGATAATTTTTCAAGGAAGTTCAACAGCGCGGCGACAACGGTCACGAAATACGATAAATATAAGTGTATAATATATATATACGAGGTATGATATACATATATATGAGGTATAATATACAACGACATGGTCGTGTTTGAAAACTTGCGACTTCTCTGAAAAGTTTTTACGACCTTTGCAGCGGCGGAATAACACGAGCTCAGAGTAGTAGAGCGGTGGTACAAGTACCGTAGCCTAACACCCCTTTCAACTACTCCCCCCATTTCACCTCATAGCCATCTGCCCACAGCCGCAAACGCACATAATTCGTACGAATTTTTTCGCCTGAAAAAAAATGCAGCGAACGCGCGCTCTGCGTCTGGTTCAACGGACCGAAACGGACTCGGTGGCGGTGGTTTATCTCTAGTGCACGATAAACAAGCGGTCGCTGGTGCATGATGGCCGGCGATAATTTCGTTTCGGTCCCGGACAATTATTGCGTTGGCAATGAATCACCACCGCCACCGAGCCGACCAAAGGTTTTCTACGTATATATATTACACACACACACATATATATATTATGTATAGCTATATTATTATCTCAAAGTAGCTTGAGTGGTGGGCGAAGGAGAGAAAACTGCGCGCACACACACACATTCGCGAACGTGAACACTGTGCAATATATAAATGTATAGAATACAGTGTTTGTATATAACCACGCGTAGGAAAGCATAGATATACCTACGTATGTATATGTATATCTACGGTGTATAGGGGCCTGACCTCCCCCTTTTCCCTTCGGTTTCCATCGGCGGCGGCAGACGACGATCGCAATGGTTACGGGAACTGTGCCAAACAACTGCGACTGTTGAGCCCTGTCTGTCCGTCCGCTCGCCACCCTACACCGCCAGCCGTTACCACTGGCACTCCGACGATACCACCCCCGCCGCATACCCAAAATCAACGGTGGCGAAATACTACCGCGCTGCACTAATACCCCTCTGACCTAGGTATCTGTACATCCCAATACGATCGAGAGGGTCGAAGGTTGGTTGCAGTTGGATGGGGGGAGTGGTTGAGGCACGCAGCGACGTTTCGCCGGAGCACAAGGTTTTATGAGCATCCGCCGCCACCGCCGCCGACATACGACGATCGCTCGCGCCAGGGACTCGATCTGGGTGCCGTGCCAACAAAACCACCCTCTCCATCCAGTGCGACACTAATGGTGTATTCTGCAGCGGATACTAGTCCGCCACGCCCGGCCAGAGCATCCTCTACACCGCCAGTATTGGCCGTCTCGGGAACGGAGTGTTCAAGATAAAATAAATTTCAACCGATCATCGTGCAATAACAATTTAACGATATATATACCTAACTCGTGTGTAACGTGTATAATACTGTTATACAGCTTGCGAGGTATAAGAAGGATGAGAATCCACGATTTGGCGGCGTTTCAGAATCGCGATGACGTTCGTCACTGATGACGGCATAGGTATAATAATATACGCTGCACAAATAACCACCACACCGCGGACGAGAGACGATTATTATATTCTAATACCAGTGACATCGTATTCTGCATTCTGAAGTGTTTTGTTCCATTTGCAGTGTATTCGCGAGCTCAATCTGAAATATTCAATAGATTGCTTTTGTGTTTACTTACTATAACTACGATATAAAAAAACAACATAGCGTTCCACCCATACTGTCGATGTGGTGTCTCTGTACTTTCAAGGTTATATTTCAAAATATTTTATTTACAATGATTCAATCTTTTACACTAAAAATTACTGTTATATTTTCTCATGACATGAGTACCTATAGTAGTAATTTGATAGACGAATACGTTTATGGGGCATGGACTTACTTTTACAAACAGGTGTGCAAATTTTTACGCAACTATTATGTAAGTGTAACAGTAGTCGTACTTTGTACCCATTTCGTTTTACACGATAAATTTTATAAATTTCAATACATAAATATGTGTAAACCAAGATATTTTAATGTCGATCGACATCGAACGATATCAATAATGTTTCTCGGAAAATGAAGTAATGTTTATAAAATTATATATAATATATTTTACCATTGTTTACTAGTAATTTTACCACGAGTGCTGGTAGGAGGTACCTGACAACTCACATGAATTGAAATTTACGAGAAACAATTTATTGCTTTCCTATTATTCTATATAGTATTATAATAGGGGTTTCACTAAAAATAGACGTAAGATTTAGAGTACCATTTGTTTTGTGTTTCACTATTGGTTACTTGACTTTCTTTTGTGTTAAAAAAAGGGTTGACAAAAAAAACCCAGTTTATGTGCTCACTTAATATAATATTAAGTGGTATATCCTACTTTTTTTTTATTTGGTACAAACAAAATTTAATTATTAATTTCTCTTTACAAATAAAATTTAGTCGGAATCATGTATACGCGTTTGAATAAGGTTTTTCTTTTTAACAATTATTTACTATATCATAGCCGCATAGGTAAAAGCGTTGTTTTGGAAAGTGGAGCGTAATATGCTTAATAGTCAATTCATAAGTGTGTGTGAGTGCTTGTGTATCAAACAGTAAGTTTATAAATTCATGGTATTATTTAAAACTTCAGAAATACAAATAGCTAATTAACGCCATGTAATTATAAATTATAAATTTATTAACATGTTTCATTTTTATACATATTTTAAAATATTAAATATGAATTAATTATTATTGTCAATAAGTTTCAGCAACTATGGTCATAACTCATTAGTTGTGGGATATTTTTTTGGATATGGTATTGTAGATTTTTGAAATCCATGTTCTCGTATATGGGATATTACTTTGTCGTTAAGAACCCGTGTGGTGGTCATTTATCTGAGAATTAGCAACGCCATACGGTGCTTGACCGCAGAACTATTCAGCATTTATGGCCACACTATTTCCATTTTATCACGTCCCAATTAAATTTTTAAGGCATTTAAGATCATAGAACTGAACAAATTCTAACGAAATAAAATAGGTGTGTAATAATGATATTGATAAATATCACTTTTTTTTTATTGACAATATTATATGTGCAATATTTAACTTTTCAGTGTATTGTATCAAACGTTTTCCCAGTTGGCAGTCGTCGAATAATGTTTTTATGTGTTATGGTGGTACGGCGGTACACATATATCTGTTGAGCATTGTCATCGTTAATAAAACAATAGCTGGCGCCTTAAACGAAAATCACCGCCAGTAGATGGCGTTTTATAATTGCTTGTGGACATAAATGGTAATTATTATTAAAAAACCATCAAAACACATTCTTATCTTATATAGAAATATTTTTTATTATATTTTCTACGATCATATTTATCTTAGTAGTTTAAATGTAATAATAAAATCAGATTTACAATACAAATACGGTTGGTAACATTAGATTCCACCAGCGTAATTCAAATTGTTGCAATATTCATATACGTACGATTGTGTGTTAAGCTTTTAAAGTTTTCTTTTGAATTTTAGTTCGATCCGATTCAATAAATCTAATAATATTATAGTTTTTGCCCGTAGATCATTATAATATGATATTTCAATGAATCAATATACAATATTCGTTTCAATTGTTTCACACGCGGTTTGAATTAAATCACAATGCTGTACACTAATACAATATTTTGATTGCGGTCGTAAGTCATAATATTATGATAATATTACCAATAATAATAATACCTCTATACTAGTCCTGTAAATTGATTGGATCGTATGGGTAGTATATACTCGTATCGTTACGGAGAATTACATCCGAGTACGATTATCGCGGTCGTGCCGTCATAATGCATTAATGCTTGCAGTATGATCCTACGCTGTGAAAACCGTATAGATCGTGTTAGGTTATATTATTATGTATGATATACGGGATATTACGGATTATTAAACATGATCATATTAAAATATAACGACTATATTTTTATCGTGCGCCGTTCCATCGCAACGAATCGTTCGACTCCAACTGTTGTCGCTACAACGCGAATATAAATTTTATACGTAGCACATAGCGCAAAGCGCATTATAATAATATGTTATGATTTGTATGCGTTAACGATTTTCTACTTAATGCCATACAGTACCCATATATATATATCACTCAGTACGCGACTTGTCTAAAAAGTTTGAAAATTCTATAAATGTACTGTAGTGGTGTTTATTCGCTTACACGGTAACAGGCACGGCGATTAAAGATAGTAACCAGTGGCGGACAACTGCTCCCTTCATACTGTTATCTCACAATGTATATTATATTTTCTATTTTTATTTGATACATTTTATTATTATTTATATATTATAAATTAGTACAGCGGAATTTTATTTTCTAATAAGTGGGTATTGAATGCTTTTGTTTTGCCCTCCTATAATTTGAATTAGTTTGCGCCTCTGATAGTAACTAAATTATCTTGACCACAACTGCAGCTGATGTGGTTAATAATTATATACACTTAATCAAATCCAATAGAACGTCATGTGGTAATATCTCATAATATTACAGTCATCTTAATATGGTATGACGAATGCTTGATTGCCGTTGGACAAATTGACGTGGTCAACAAACTTTGTAGGTAAATCACATTTTTTGAATACGTCGGAATTTTAGATTTTTCTAGGTATATCTGGCGTCAGCTAAACGCGCGTAAATAATAATACGAGTAATAAATTACAGACATAAAGGGTACAATTTTGGTTAACTCGGACAATTTTTATTTTTTAAGAAATATAATTTATTATTTTAAATCTGAATACCTAGACAATGATTATTAATATAAAATATCTATAATAATTTGTAAGTATTTAAAATTTTATATAACAACTAGGTATTATTTAATATTAATATTCACCATTTATACTGTAGACATTTGAATAAAGATAATTAAGATTATTAAATTAATATATGTCTAGTCTTAGTTGAAAAATAAATTGTAAAATTTACTTAGGTAATGCCATTCATCGTTGGCTTATATACGAGTCTGAGTAAAATCTCGATGCATTATTATATCACCGCGTGTGAACACGATTATTTTTCGACAGAAGTAGACATTTTATAGTATAGAATAATATATCGATACATTACTATTATTAAACGAACAATACTGTGTGCATGAATATTGTGCTTGTAGTACGTGTAACATAAAAAATAGCACGTGTATAATGCGTACAACCGATCTTACGATTTCAAATAGGAATATAGTAATTTTTCTCTTAACATTATTCCGTCGCAGCATATCACAGACACGCACACTATATACGTATACTATGTGTGTGAATGTACACGCTGCACCACCATCATCGCACATTCACATACACCGCGACCAGCTTTTCCCGTTCGGATAAATAATTGAAACTCCACACTATTCCCATGGTAACGTGCGCAAATTGACTTATGCCTGGAATTTCAATCATGGGGCAAGGTGGAGGCGGCGGTGGCGTCAGCAATGGTAGCGTCTGAACATGCGAATGGAGAGGTAATTTTGTTTCGGGAAGTACGGTGAGTTTCCACGCGCATATTTTCCAATTTACGGTGGGATATAATATATATTATATTAGATTAAGAAGTTTTTCTTTGGTAAAAATAATTTATTAATAATAACGCGCGGAACTGTGGTGGCGAAAAGAAACGCGGCGAATGAATAATGACCATCGCCGTCGCCGTTGTCGTCGTCGTCGAGCAATTTGAATTAATGTAAAGGAACGCGAAATGGTGTATGCTGTTAAGGGTCGAGGAGTAGACGTCTACATTGGTTCGAGAGAGTTTGTGCGGTGAGTGGATGTAGGAAAAAAACGTGTTTATAATTAAACCTCAAGCTTCACACGGTACACAACAACAATCTTTTTATCCTCGAGCGCGTACTTAGGTCGATAGCGTCGGTGTGATTTGTGAGTTTTTGGGCGATAGCTATCTCTCGCGAATCCTAGAACTATACTATTATATTGAAAAATAAACTAAGTTTTTGACAATAATATTGTGTCATGATTTCATGAGTATCTTAGACTATAAGAATAACTTCATAAAAATCGTGAATTATGAACGATACAATTAATTATTAATTTAATATTATATTATATATTAATTTAAGTAATTTTATTTATACAGATCATGTTATGGAATCAAATGTTTTTACTGTAAGACAATAATTTTATAGCAATCGAATTAAACTGTTGAAAAATAAATTATTTACGTCGTAGTAAAATGTGAGAAATACAATTATAGTTTACTTAGTCATACTATATACAAATTAAAAATTAACAAAATTATACAACTATACAAATTAATTAATATTAATGTTTTAACAATTTGGAAAATACTTATTTGGTTTTCCATTTTGTAATTTAATCATTTCATAATAATGTATAATCAAAATTTTACATTTAATACTCATTTGAAATAAATTCATTTTTGCTTTTTCAAGATAGTTTGTAAACTATATGTATACGCAATTTGTATAGTATTGAAAAATATGTTACAAAGTATATTATTTCACAAACTTAGAAATTATTAAAATTATAGTTTTAATAAATTATATTATAATTTAATCATAACGATATTCTAAAAAAAATGTATGATTTGATGAACTTTAAAAAAATACATATATTTAATTATTTCTTAATATAAATTATAATCAATTCGATTGTTGTTCTATAATTCATTAAGTATTTAGTATAATAATTATTATTTAAATTACATAATCATTATATCTTTGATGAGCATTGATTTTGTTGTAGCAAAACGTTTGTAGTTTAAAACCTAAGAACCTTACTATGTAAAAATATAATACATAAAAACTGTTAAAAACTTTTTCGATTATGTTTATGAGATATATTATAAAATGTACTCAGATGTGAATAACAATTTCATAAAAAATTATATCCGTATTTTGTGTTCTAAATTTATGAAAACTAAAATCGTTTAAACTTTAAACGATGCTGGTAAAATTTATCAAGTGTGTTATAATACAAGCAGCATATAAGAGCGCATTATAAATAATAATAGTAAACTAATGATACTACGTAGCATGTTAATACTTGGTAAAACTTTGACTCGATTCTTTTACGTGTGAAATGTATAGTTTTCTAGTCACGAAATCCGTATAATTAAAAAAAAAAAAATATTAATAATTCACAATTTAAAAATAGCAACTCGTACTAAATAATGAATTAATATTACAATAATTTTTATAATATTAATACACATTTTCAATACTATAAAACCGTAAAATGTTTTTCGTTGGACGTAAAATATTGAATGATATAATGTATTTTAGTAGTCGCTGTTGTTTGTGGCTCATTTTTATAATTATAATATATTATACTTATGAGTTATTACTTAAATCGTTTAACAAAATATTATTTATATATTTGTTAATGTTTGGGTTCCTTTACAACTATATGTTTATACAATATAGTACTATAAATTGTTAAAAAATATAACCAATATAATTGTTTAATAATTAATCGGTATGATCGGTTGTAACTAACTGATAATATATGTATAATTTTAACTCAGTTTAAATATTATTAAGCTATTTTTAATGACGTGAAGTTTAAAATCGATATAATAAATAAAAAGTATGGAAAAATTAAATAAATATTTATTATTTAAGTGATTTACATAAGAGTTTATAATCATCATTATATTATTGTGACTAAATTTTCAAAATACTAAATATATTACAATTTACATTATCGAGTATGTAGTAGTAGTAATACTTATGTTGGCGTGTCGTATTGTGATATATTATTGTTTAATTTTCATCTATAAAAGCACTTAAATAACATCTTGTATTTCAATATTTTCTGACTTATATATTGTGTTATTTTCGACACTATAGTTAATACTATGTTAAGTTTAACTACTTTGTATTTAAACCAGTAAAATTTTACTCAGCATCAACAGATGATATTAAAGCTACTTCATAAAATTAATTTTATGTGCACGTTACAATAATATAATAATTAATATTAATGTTATGAAAGCAGTACGTTATATGTGTCCATCATATCAACAGATTAAACGCTTTTTATATAGCTTTCTTCTTTTAGCGAAACTTAGTAGGTATACTGTTAAAGTATATTTAATTGCAAGTTATAACAAATTATGTTTAGTAAAAAATAAATTAGTTAGTGATTATAAAAATATTTTTGAATTTGTGAACGTGTATTTTTTGACAACATTCCTAACATCCTAACAATATTCTACCCTTTTTTAATACGACACTATATCTTGGTGTTTTTCAGGCACGACCAGTTGAACGTAGAGCCGTGGTGGTCGATTTAGAACGCATATATTATGTCGTAAGCGTCGCATTATTTGTGTTTTATTTTAAACTTTTATTTATTTCTGCTGTAACTGTCTCTCTCCACCAACCCTTCCATCGCCCTATGTCGGTCACAACGTTGCTCATATCGTCGGGTTTGACTGGAGGGCTGATGGTCGAGGAGGGATGGCGAGCGTTTAATTTTATTCGTTGACATTTTGCGCTATCCGCATTATTATTACTACTACAGGACGGAGAACACTCGAGGGGAAATAATACGAGCACATCGCCCGACGGCTATAAATCTGGCAACCAGCAGACCTTTCGGATCTTGAAAAACGCTCCCCCCCTTCACCACAAACTCATAGCGCACTCGTATACCGCAGCGGCGTACACGTTGAATTTATTATACGCTTGCGGTCTTCAGTTTTACGTGCTACGTCGGCCATCACTTCAACGTATTTACCTACATATAATATATGTAAAAGACCCAGAATAATATCAATAATAATAATAGAAAATATGTCTGTCGAAAACTTGGAGACTGTGTAGGATACGTAGTCGATCGGACAATTGACAGGCTAGACAGAATATCGTAATTTTATAAATTATAAAGGTATTATTTATTATATTATTTCGGTATGATACGTGATTTAATATAATATGTTATCAACCATACTTCAGATATCATTACCATAATATACCTTTTTAAATTCAATGTATCAAACTATGTATCTTTTAGAACTTCCATCAAAGCAATTGGATCATAAACATGGTTTATGAATTGTAAGGTAATGTTTAAAATTATAATCATACATTATACAGCATACACTTGTTCATCATATAGTAACGAATTATGTCGCCATAACAACTGATAATAACATGGTCAAGTGTAACGAAATTACATAATTATATATTATATATAAGTGTAATCGTATTAATAAACTTATTTTTTTATTATATCGTAGTACCAAACTTAATAGAAGAATATCTTTTTTTAAATAACGCTTTAATCCAAAGACATATCATACATGTCAAAAATGATAAGGATCGAGAACTCGTCAAATTTGGATTCATTTATAATAAAAGTTTTCATAAATTATAAAAAATATTTATTATTTTAAGTAACATATTATTATTTTAAATAACAATTATTAAAAAAACTATATAGGTTGTTTAAAAATAAAAATCAGCGTTTTTGATACCACATTGGTGAAATGAAAATGTATTAATCTATTCAGTCCTGATTTCAAAGGTTTGCTGTATTGATTAGGTTATCTTAGGTTAGGACAAATTACCGTTTGTCTAACACGTTGAAGAACTGTGTCTGAGCTTTGTAGGTTAAGACAAAGTATCAATGCTGATGGTCATTTTTTTGTTTACACACAGTGCATCTCTTTAGTCTCTTGTTACAAATCGGTTACGAGTTTTCCACGTGTGCACTTTTTGCGTGTGAATTCGCGTTCTTATATAATTTACAACAGTTTTAGACATTAGAGAGACACAAGAGCTGGACACTACAGTCACCATGACTTCAGAATATTTATGATGTGAAGATTGGTTTATATGGATGGTGAGTCGTGATTTGACAAGACAATTCTTTGACGCTCTTCCATTTTAAACACAAATCCATGTCCAAGTAGGAACTATAGCATCATAATCACTTTATCCATACGCCTAGGGTCTTTCCGAATCTTAACATTAAATCGTTTATATTACAATCTTGAGCGATGTATATTGAATTGTTCTCTGCTCACCTACAATTTATGAACGAGTACCTGTCACTTGGCTCTATACGATCCAAAAACATTCGGGAAAAATATTTTATTCCAAATCATACAGTCGTCAAACACAATAATTGAAAATTCAAAATAAGCGTGGTTTTACGACGTTAAGCGTGGTTTTACGACGTTTCACAAAAATTTCCATCGAGAAGTCCTTAAACGATTGTTTGGCAACGGGTACTAAATTACAACTCGACATCAGTGATATTTTGTTACGGTGTCTTTTTCACAAATACCTTTTTGTCACTGACATAGATAAAGTTTACCGGAAGATTAATACGTGAGGAAGATCGGGTATACCAGCGCATCATTTGCGGAATTCACTTAACGAAGAAGTTCAAGAATTTCAATCGTGTACCATACTCTATGGAAGATGGTGTGAACGCAGTTCCGTAATTTTCAATACGTTTTTCGGATCAATAAAAGTAAGCTCAAGGACTGTTATACGTACATTGAAACTCATGGAACTCGTTGGCCGTAATACATTGACTACCTCTACGTATGTTAACAATTTTATTGTCACCAGAGCAGATATCTTGGATTATATTCTACAAAGTTAAAAATCAAGTTGTGTCTGTATTACGTCGGTGATAATTTAGTTTGAAAAAAAAATGGACTAGCAATTACCTGTCCGTGTTGGATAAAATTAATGAACAGTAAATTCACCGAAAGACAACTACTCTATTATGGTTCTAGGTTTTTATTGAGAAATGATTATAGAATATGGATTATAAAGTATGGATATCATACTAGTTTCCAGGAAGAAAACCGCAAATCGGTTAATTCTATCCATGATATAACGGTTATATGATCCTATTGATACAATAGGTCCGGTAATATATTGGACTAAATGCATTATACATGATTTTTGGATCCGAAAACTCGTGCCTCGCCACTAAAACAGTTAGTTGACAAATGTTATACATTCATCTCCAGAATTTCAAAAATAACTCAGTTAATGTTATCTTGACATATTAAAATACGATGTTCAAAAAATATGAACTTAATAGGGTTATTGAAGCATTTCAGATAAAATAAATAACCACCGTGTAAGTACGAGTTGTTAACCTGAATAATATTGTCAAGGTTCATTTCATTGTTTTATTGCGTATAAGACCAATTTCTCTCTACTAAAGCTCTCTAGTATCAACATTTTTTTCTTTTCTGTGAGAATTTTGTATGTAGTCTATTGCTTAACTATTAAAGCGAATAACATTATTGTTTTAAATATTCAATACCTTCAACATAATTAATGTTTTAGTGTTTTACTGTTAAATAAAAAATATTCATTTTAAAACATTTATAATCCACTATTGCTTTTGTATTTATTAAATCCTTTTTTATATTGAAATATGACCATGAATTCATCTGCAGGAGTGCACGATCAGAATGTATTCACACCAACACAACTTCAATTCACATTATAGCACGTGAAATCGTATTTTTTCAACTCGATATTATGTACTTAATATATTATATTATTTTCGTTTTCATTGTAGAAAACAAATTTAACAAATACATTATATTATTATGTCTTATATTTTATAGTGTTTATACATTATATTTTGTTTAAGTTATCCCGTTATAAAGATTCGATGGTTATGTTATAAAAAATAATACAGTTTCATAGCGATGTTGAAAGATTGTTCTTCTATACGTTTAACGAAAAATAAAAATATGAACTTACTGTTAACAAAACACTTAACACGAATTGAACTTTTTTTAGTATTGTAATATTAATTTAGTAACTGAGAAGAAACTCCAACTTTGTAAGTATATAACGTATTCGTTAACTATTAATTGACCTCTACAGTAATCCGATAAGCCATGATGTTGACTAAATCGAAATCCGATCATTTCCAGTAGGCGTAAAATTTTCAAACTTTAAGGATTTAATTTCTTTGCGTTTACTATTATGAACAACGCAATGTTTAATAAGATGATTTTTATAGTATAAAATGAGCAACTTTCTTGATGAAATTATTACACTCATATTATTAGTCACTATAACGCATATAATATATTGTTTGAGTTTTTAAATTACGCCATCTATAGTTTTTGTATATTTTAAGTAAATCAATAGAAAATCTGTTGAAATATTTGCGAACCGCATCTGAGTCGAAGATAAAGTTTTAGTTTCAAAAATGTTGGCATGAACAATTTTAAAACTATTAACAATATTGGTTTTTGAAATCATAATAAATCGTCGAATTGTATAATAGCATAATATTATACGAAATGGTTTTACCCGATCGATTATACTCGACCTTTATCTTCGTCGTATAAAGTGAGATGCCTGGTATATATTACCATTGATATAAATATAACAATCACCCGGAAAACAAAATCAAATGCGAAATCGTTGTTATATATATTATTTGTTTTCTTATTATTGTTATTATCATCGCCACTAATCGTTTTTGTTTGGTTGTCGAATGGGTCTTAGTAAAATACATTTGAACGACAATACTACCATCGAGCGTTATACTAAATTTTGTGGTCGTTGAGTAGCTGCTATAAGAGGCTCATTCCGGGCGTTTGTTTAACGAGAAACGGCCGCCGCCGTTGTGTAAATATAATAGGAAAACGCAATCGCTAAGCAAATATTATATCGTTCTAAATCGTCGTAGCAGCATTGGCTGCAATCGTCAGTAATTAAAAATTATATTATATTATTATGTATAGTCATCGTTCGGTTAACGCCGTTTTATCAAATCTGTTAGCGTGTGGGCGTGTGACAAGCTTAATCGACGTCAAAAAAAGGAGTTTCTGTGATATCTTCTGGTTCAATTGGGGAGGGAAGAGATGCGGTGTGTTGGGATGGAATACACTCGGTATATACGTATAATAATATAAATCGTTATTTTGACTCTCGCGCATTCCCGATAATCATTTCAGATTCGATTTATATATATTATATACATTTAGAAATCAGCCTGGCCATAAACATTTTTACTTATTTCCTTTACCGCTACTACCATGGCTCTTAAGTCAAGTTCACAAATTTTCATTCTAGCACAATATGTAACACGGCTTATAATGTATTTCAAAGTATTATTAAGTTTTGAACATTAAATATATTAAACCGCAAAAGTATTATATAAATAAATATACTATATTGTATATTCTTCGATGATTCTTAATCTTTTGTAAATCACGCAACTCTGATGAAAAAATGTTAGATGTCGCGAACCCCTTTACAATTTTTTTTTCAAATACCTATTTTTACATCTCATATTGCCATAACAAATGTAATAATTATTTTATATATAAATTACATAAGTAAACATAACAAAATATACACATTTATAGTTATATATCTTGTCACATATTGATGTATGTTATGTTTTAAGGCTACCGTGTATCCTAGACATGAATATCGCTGACCCCCAGAGGGTCTCGGACCATATGGATCGCTAATATATAATATTATATAATATAATACATTTTGGTGTTTGCGACATAAGTCTAAGATAAAAACTACGTTTTTTTCCTTCAAAATATCTTATATTGTGTCTGCAACGACGAATTATTTTACGTATGAATCATACGATATCATACGTTGCTCGCGTTTGGATCTGAAGATTCAGAAAGTTTCTAGATTCAATGGTCATGTATACATGTTGGAACTTTAATACATACCAGTGTTTAACATAATTTAACATTCACGTCTGTCTGCGCTGTTTATATTCACATACTTCGCTCATACTCCGTTATACAGAATATTTTCACTCGTTGTATATGTATTATCCATGTTATTGTTATATAATATATAGGTTTATATAGGTACTATACACTTTTTACTCATTTAAAACGTTTTTGAAATCCTTTTTTTTTAAAGATGTTTGCTATTTTGTGTTTCTCAATAAAGCACCATCTATTTCCAATTCGTAGTTTAAGATTTTAACATTTTTTCGATCCCATCAACTACCTGGGCCCATGTACCGTCATTTGAACAAACCAGTGACGGACCGTAGTAGTCGACTTGTTTTTTTTTTTGTAGGGAGACAGTCTGCGACATAGACGTATTACGACATAAAGGGTCGTTGCAGGCTGCTCGTGCGTGACACGCGAAACCGTTCAATCATCATATAATACGGACGACCACTCGCTATATCAGCGACGAGGAAATAGTTACAGTGACGAAATTTCAACCGAGCAGAATATTATTGTCCCCACGGGGAAAATTTTGATAATAATAATAATAAAAAAATGAAAAGATAAAAAACACTAGTTCTATGCTGACTCCTCTTTATAATTTATTTTTACCCATACGACTAGAATCGATTAATTCCTTTTCAGGAAATCATTATTTAAGTGATCAGCACTACGTTTGTTCAACGGTGCTCTTCTTCTTCTCTTGACAGATTTATATTAACTTAACGTGTTATATTGTTCAATTTTCGTAAAAATACTACTAAAAATATTTTTATATCACTCTTAAAAAATAATAATAATAGTGTCCCTGATAATGATAATTGATAACGAATAAACTATTTTTTAATTTATGAATGACCATTAAAGGGATCAAATTAAAATTGCATGTTTAATCTATTACCTTTACTCTTATAATCAACTTTTTTTTTTATTAAATTTTACTTTATATCGACTACAGAATTAAAAGTATGAAGTAAACGTAAATAACAACTTTAAAATTCTTACATAGAATCACTGCTCGTGATTATTAAACAGTAATTATTTTGACGATATTATCGAGTCCAATCATGATTAGAGCTATGTAGTAACTGATTATTGAGTTGTTAGTGACAATTTATTTTATTTTTTCATCATTCAAAACATAGTCCGTGATTCACTTGTACTTTATATATTTAGGGATGGGGTGTATAGTGTATATTCGGAGGAGATGAATCGTTAAATATTCTAGATACACCCTGTATACACACCAGTGAATAAGCACAAGACAGTGTGAATTGTGAATAATAATATTTATTTGTTCGAATGATATATAATAATAATAATATTATTATAATGCACTACGCGAACCACCATGTTTTTTTCTTTTCTTTATTTTGTTTGCCACGACGTGTTTGCGTCTTCGTTTTTATGACAACACAACTGTCGCACTTACGGTTAGTTTACTCTATCTCCATCCATAAATTGTATTTTATATTTTATATTTACAGAATATATTTTGTATGTACATTAGTATCCAAGATTTTTATCGAACATCGAACCATCTATCCTCCTGAAACTTACAACTTTTTACTATTCATTTTATATTTTTATAATATACGTTTAAAACATATATTAACACATTGGTGCGATCACTAAACTATAAATGCTTGACGGGAGAATAAAAAAAAAGTTTGTTCAATATTATTTAAAATGTACATAGGTCCATAAAATTTGTAAACTTCCTGTAACTATAAATTAATAATTATACAGGTCGTATAATATAAAGTTTTATATTTTTATTAAAATGCATATTAAATACGTTTAAAAGCCAGGTTAAAGGTTTACTCTTTGTATGATTAATTATTAAATTCGTTGATATTTAATATAGGTATTAAGTTATTTGTGGGATAGGGGTACTATATATACCAACTGCGCGTAATATGTAGTATCATAATACCTATACTACCTACCTACATTATTTACGCTACGATCATTCTGACGTAAACATTAGGCTACGTGCATGATGGACGGTAGCACATAATAATATTATTGTTATTATTATAGTGCAACTGCTGCAGCTGTAAAGGACTTAAGATACGTAACACCATAAACATTTCATTTACGAACTCGTTTGCGCTACCTTTTGTCTTCTAAAACGTCATAAACTTTTGATTTTCTAATTACGGCCCGTGTATTTTTACTTTTCAAAAAGAGATAAGGGTGCCGAGTGACGGAGACATGCGTAGGCAGGGTAGTAATGCGGCCCGTTTCCTGTCAAAACTTTAAACTTTAATAATTACACGATTACGCGGTTGATGTGAAATATTACATGATACACCGATATACTTTCTAAAATATACTAACGTGCAGAAATTATTTAAATTTAAAAATAAAATGGATTACTTTATAAGATCATCAAACATGTAACATAGTTTTTAAATATTTTAAATATTTTTAAAACTCATATTTTAAAATTCTGAAAATTTGCTGCTTTAAGAGTGATTTTCGATAGAAAAATGAATTTCATTGGCGTATTATAGAGGTCAAAAGTCAATATTTTCCAACAGTTTTCAAAAATTTAAAAAAAAACAAAGTGACGAAGCAACGGGAAGTTTTATGCAAAACCAGTTTTTGACAAATTCAAAGTACCTATTTAAAAGGTTATACTCAAAAACTAATAACTGTAAATACTTGAAATTTTCACAAAATATTTTTATTAGCAATATCTATGTACAGATAAATTTATAATATTTCGAACTATTTATAGAAAACTGAAATTTTAGATTTTTCTAGGTAAGTATTTTTTTTTTTTTTTGAAGTGCTGACAAAAAAAAATTGGGAGCCAAAAAAACTTGAAAATTTAACACAAGGTTTCTTATAAACTATTCTTATTGCAGTTAAAAAATATCAAAAATCGTTCGTCACAATTTTTTTTATAAGTATATAAACTTAACATTTTTACAAAAAATTTCAAAATTGCAAAAATTTTCATATTTTTTTTTTGACATTTGATACTTTAAAATTTCACCAGTTATTTAGATTGGCATTTTCTGTACACAATTTAATTTTTAAAATATTTCACTTATTTTAATGTTATTTGAAATATTCACTGGTGTCTATTATTTCTTTTTATAAATACCGTTAATTTTTTTTTTTTTTGGCCGAGTCGAAATACTTGTTAATGTAATACAAAGTTCTTTATAAGTTAGCCCTATAGTCATTTAAAACATATAAGGATACATAGGCACAATTTTTTTTTTAATTAGCGTTTGAAGTTCAAATATTGACAAATATTTGTCAAAATCATGAATTTTTCCAAATTATTTTGTAGTTACAATTGTTGTAAAACTTTTGTATAAGTAGCTAAGAATTGAAAATTTAGTACAACATTTTCTATAAGTTTGGCTTACAATAATTATAAAATAACTTGAGCGATTGTCCGCAATTAACATACACATGTTGTTTAAATTAAATTTTTTTGTATATGATTTAATTTCGGGGTATTCAGGCCATTAAAACATAAACCACCTGTTTCACCACCCAATGGAAAGTATTTATGCTAGGTTGTCAACAAATCATCTCCGTTCAAAATCGTTTTTCTTATATAATATATATTAATACTTATCATTGCATTCAAATTTGTAATGTTAAGTTTGAAAATATATTATGTTGTTGTAGTTAATTTTTTGCAAAACATAGTGTGTATGTATATCATGTTTTATTTTAGTTATATTTTTTATGATATAGTAAATGCGCAAAATTCCTTTCAAAAAATCTTAGTGTTTAAGGACGAAGTGGCAGACCAAATATCCAGTTATTAGCGAGAATCGTCATGAAGATCATCCACCTCATGTGTGTCTGCATTTCATTGTACCATAGGAAAAAAAAAGCTTTAATACCCATGTTCCCATAAACCCGCAGATTAATTCCAAGTCGTCTAGACACTGCAGCGGAAGAAGGTCGAGGAGTGGTGGTGTGTCCGGGAAAATCGTACAAGTGCATATTTTACGTACGAATCTCTGGTAAGTCGTGTTATATTTTCCTCCCTCCCTCCCACCGACCGCAATACTAACGATTATTGTTATTATTATTTTTATTGTTATTATTATCATTATACGTTGTTCCTAGTTGTCCTAACGATAATAATAACGGTCTCACCGTTGTACTCTTCCTGTCTAGATAATATATGCATATTTGACAACGATGTTATATTTATTTTGCTGTATAATAAATTAGAATTGGGAATCTAAAATCCAAAAACTTATAATAATACATTTAAAAAAATAATAATGTTATAATATTATTATCTGATTTATCTGCATCAATACGTCTAACCTATATCTATGAGTCATAGGTTTGTATGAATTATCTTTTAGTTTGTTTCATTTCACACCCAACATTTTAAAATATTTATATACCTATATTATTGAGCGCATCAAGAAAATCAAACATTTTATGTTAAATTTTTGTATTTTGATTTTCCATATAGATATTATACAGTTTTTAAATATTAAGATAGAACTTGGACTTGGATACAAATTATTATTATAATATGCGACCGTTGATAACTATGCAACACATCTTAAATAGTAATTATAAATAATTATACTCACTAATAAATTATTATAGTCGTTAAAAGCTCACAATTTTATCCATTAAAATATTACGTAAGTACAAGCTGTCTGTAAGTTATGCAAAATCTCTTGCTTTACGCCAAATCTTTGTTGGTTTTCAAGCTTTACTAAAAATTTGAATTTTCACAAATGATTATTATCAATATTTTTTAGTAATTTTTAATATTATATTAAAATTATTCATTATTTTGAATCTATGATTGTTGTTTATTTTTGAAGTCAATAATATGTTGTCTCTACCAAATTATATTATTCTGTAAATAAAAGTATTCAGTTTTATTTTAAAAAAATAATTAAAATTAAAATTGTCAACACATTTTAGATTTTTGGCAAAACTATTCTTGCATATCTACGCACATTAACAATGTGTAAAAGTCATAATAATAATTAATAACATGAAATAGATATATGTACCTAATAATCTATGTTTGCGTAATATGTAATACGATTAAGTATAATAGTTTGTACGCTTTTAACATGTCCATGTATTCGTCGACATAACTTTGCGAGAGTTTTTGCGTTATTTACAAAACTTTAGGACGGATGACGCCACGTCCTATTATAATATTGATACACTGTTTTCTGCGGGTCGAAAGTTGTGAAAATTAATTATTAACGTTTTGAAAATTTTACACAGTTTTGCGTCACATAATCTATGAATATTATGATATATTATATTATATTTTGTGTGTGCATACTCTTTCTTTGCCATGCATAATCCAAAAAAATGTAAATTTTTTATTATGCTGGAAAAATACCGATGTATTATATTATTATTAATAATGATAGGTTTCTATACTGCGCTTTATTGCTCGAATATTTTTTTTTTGCATTCGATCTATCGAGTAATTCCGTCTGTTAATAGCACGCTTTATAAATATACATATACATATTATACATATAAATATAATAATTATACATATTTTTGTTGCTTATTTTTTTTTAAATCTAAGACTGTCTGTGGAGAAAATGAAATGGCTTTCAT
>VUJU01003038.1:0-15489 GCA_009835225.1 Aphis craccivora | reverse complement strand
TAAAAACTTAATCTTAAATCTTAATTGCAAAATGATAAAGTATGTATACCTAATATATTAATATACAGCATACGGACATACGGTAGATAGCATATTGGACGAGTACCTATTTTTGTGTCTGTCACCAGTTTTGGAGCGGTAAAAGTGCTTCAATTTTAAAAAGTCAGCACTGTTTCTGATAAGAAAGTGAATCTAGTTGGTACTTTGGGGGGGTCAAAAGTAAAAAATGTCTAATAGTTTTCAAAAGCGTCAGGAAAAACCCTAAAAAAGTAACAGAAAAACAGGAATTTTTACGCAAAACCAGTTTTAGACAAAATCAATTTTTTTATATGATTATAATTCAAAAAATAATCACCATAAATACTTGAAATTTTCACCAAATATTTATGTTAGGGTTATCTATATATAGTTAAATTTTCAAAAATGTTTGACTTTTTTTGAATTATTTATAGACCACTGAAATTTCAGATTTGTATGAGAATTTTTTTTGAAGTGTCGATTAAAAGATTTTGTATGGCCAAAAACACTTAAAATTCAATATAAGGTTCCTTATGAGTTATTCTAATTGTAGCTAAAAAAAATTAAAAATCGTTAGTCACAATTTTTTTTTATAATCGTTTATAGTTCAAATTTTTACGAAATCTGTCAAAAACGCAAAAATTTGCAATGAATTTTGAAGTTGAAAAATCATAAAATTGTTTGTGTTTATAACTAAGGATTAAAAATACAACCATAAGTTTTCCTTCAAGTAGCTATAGAGAAAACTCGAAGCATCATTATAGGAAAAATTTTAAGTGCGTTTGAATTTTAAATTTTTACGAAGTAGCGTAACGTAACGATTTTAAATATTTGTTATTATTCAAAAAATATAAGTCGTAGATACTTGAAAATTTTACCAGTTATTTAAATTGACGTTTTCTTTACATGATTTAAATTTTTTAAATATTTTGAATTTTTTTGAGCTATTTATAGACTACTAAAATTTTAAATTTTTCTGAAAATTGTTTTTTTATGTGTCGATAAATTGTTTTGGCCCAATCAAAATACTTGAAAATTTAATACAAAGTTCCTCATAAGTTATTCTTATAGTGTTAAAAAAATTATAAGAATACATTGGCACAATTTTTTTTTTATTAGCATTTGAAGTTTTAATATTGACAAAAATTCGTCAAAACCATGAATATTTGCAAATTATTTTGTAGGTAGGTATAATTCATAAAAATTTAAATTTTTGTATAAGTAGCTAAGAGTTGAAAACTCAATACGAGATTTTCCATAAGTTTAGCTTATAATAATTATAAATGAACTTAAATTCTGGTATATTCAGGCTATTAAAACATAACCACCTTTTTCATCAACCACTGGAAATTATATCCTAGGCTAACAAATCATCTTCATTTCCATAATTATTATTGGATTCAAATTAAACTCTCTTATAATATATAATAGTGATCCACACGGCACCTAATGTACAGCAGAGCGATATCCACTTACCCACTTGTTTATGTTGGAATCGTGGCCAGAATTCAGATATTTGTATAATATTGGTATCTTAGGAAAAAAAGTTCATAAAAAAGTTAATTTGTCAAATTTATAATTCATCAAAAATTGTCACTTGATCAGATATTATCTATTTAGTTTTGGTTTGTTTTGAAATTCTCTGTTATATGTTTAGATTCAATAAATAACAATTTAAAACTGTTTTTAATTAGTGCCTATACAAGTATAGTAGTGGCACGTCATCGTAGTTGTGTTTTGCTAATAAAATATTGTACATACTTATTTTAACCTAAATTATATGATTACAGAAATCAATAGGTTTACTAATTTAAAATGTTGACATGTTTATTATTCATTATAAAAAGATAGTAATTATTAAGTGCAATAAATAATATTCAAAATATTGACTAAATACATAACATACCTTTTTTATTGGTGAAAACAGTTTTAAAAAAAATATATAGGTATATTAATTATTTTTTAAGAACTAATTTTTAATGGAAATTGTTTAATCAACTGTCCTAGATCCGTATACTATTTATATTATACATACATATTTTTATATATAACTCCTAGCGTTTAGTGCAAATTCAGAGGCGATTTTTATCATCTACTTCTTTTATTTTAAAAATTAAACGTACTCAGATTACACTTCCTTATATAAAACCAGCAAAAACTTATCTTTACAGAAAAGATAGACAAGTTATTGCAGTTAGATTTTTATTGCTCCACAAAAAATGATAAACAAACAAATTGGCACTTCTTTTCTCCTTTCTATTACAAGCAAATAATTCCTGCTATATAGGTTAATCCTTCTTAGGTTCCTCTATACTCTAGATTATCATTTCCCCGCGCATATCATATTTTTTTTATAGAGAGCTGATTACGATACGAATAATTCAATTTATTGCAGGACGTATCGTTTGGCCAAAGAGTATTCTAAAACCTAATTTATTCATTTTTCATAACAAATAATTTTTGAGAATTCTATATTTAATATCCAACACGTTTTATTTGTCTAATCTATTAGATTTAATTTAGAAAAAAAATGAAAATACATCGTTCTGTGTTGAATTCTATTATTATTCTATTTATTCTATTATTATCATATTTATTTATTAATGATTAATTAATTAATTAATTATGAAATGGTAACATATGTGTGGGCGCGTGCGTTAAACACTCTCGCCGCGTAGTCATCGACGTCGCAACGGTCGCCCAGGGTTGACGTCTTCGAGGAAGGGTTATTTCGTATATTATCGAACTGCAGTGTTGCGCATACACAAATATGTATATATATATAAATGGTTTTAAGAGCGGATGGTATACGTATAATATTATGGAAAGGGTTGCGTGCACGGTGGTGGTTTTCGGATGACGGTTTTTGGGTAAAGTTCGACGGCGCAACGGAGGCGACAGCGGCGGACACAATAAGGAGCTTTTGATAAATGGCACTAGTCCAGGCGAATAGACAATAGGTCAACAAAGCCCGGGCCACGGGCAACACGCATAAATCACGTATAAACTTCTGAGCCCTAACAGTTCAGTTCTTCGCGTGAATATATATATATATATATATTATATATGTACATTCGAATATAGTATAATACCGTCAGAATTCTAAGTACGTATCGGGACTCCGAAGCTACTTCGGCATCCGATGCGCGATAAGGGTTATCACGATTATGCTACCGAAATATTTTCACCAAAACCCGTCCAACCAGTAACCACTTTACTGCACACCTACATCACGTAATATCTCCGGATACACGTCTTACAATCGCACGTATCTCCGTATTGTATAGGTTTATTCTTTGGGAACTACCTGCAGCGGTTGTATGCACCGCGTGACTCCCTAAAAATATCTATACGGATATTACAACATTGGGATTTCAAAATAGTAAAAAAATAAAAATCGAAAATATATATTTTATTTCGCCGTTGATCTGTTCGATGAATTTATAATATCATATCTTTCGCGTGTCACATGATGTACAAAACAATTTACTGAGCATGCTAACCAGCTAACCACATTTTTCATTAATAATGCATTTAATCAAAATTTGATTTTTGGAATTTTTTATATGAGTCTTAAAATATTTAAATAGATACTTAAAAACCATCATATTATCAAATACTTGAAATATTTTTTATACTGTTTAAGAAATGTTCAATACAGATACAATCTTAAGTTCTTAATTAATGAAAACTACACTTTTTTACTTTATATTATACAGCAGAAATTTTTTTATATCATAATACATCTGAATCAAAATTTGAACGAATAGATATAGCGCTCCAACTTTATAAACTGTATAGGTATACTAATGATAATAGTCTCCGATACATGTAACCTAACCATGTGGAATGCTGCTATGGTTATACATATCATTAAAATATATGCAGGTTTAATATTTTATTTGATCATGTTTTTGTATTAATTATTATTTAGGAAATTATTACGAATTGTAAAATACTAACATAATATAATGGCTTATGAAAAAAACTTCTGAAAATCAGATGTTGAATAACTTGAAAATAGCATGTAAATATTGCTTGGTAAACCACCCTGTACAATACATAGTTGATACAAGACTGCTATGACATAAAGGTGATGAATAGAGGAAATTATATAAAACTTTTTAGGACACGTGCAGTATATTTATTATTATGATGTAACTGTGCATTTTATAAGTAACAATATATGAGAAGGTTGTTATTTCCTGGCAACGAATTTGAAGCACACCATACTATCAACTGTTTTTAAAACAAATACAATAGATAACATAGGACTTTATATTATAGCATTTATATACGTCAATCAGAATGTAAACGATTTACACATCCTTGCAGAGAATTCAGATCAAAGGTAAACATATTCAGTGTGAGAGAAATAAACATAAATAAATAATGGAACCTTACATAGAATATGCCAACATTCTGCCTATTTAATTTATACAAATCAATATTATTCATAATATGCACACTTTTTTTCTAAATAAAAAATGCCAAAAGTGATTAAATTCATATGACTTTATTATTTAACATTCAAATTGATATTTTTGATTAGAATAGTGACCGTCTCAAGTCACCTATTGGTGAAACTAATTGTATGATTTAATTATTTGGTAAAATTTATGTTGTTAATTATTATCATATATATTTAATAATTTGAAATATCGTTGCACTGCTTGCGCTTTTAGCGTCTTGAGGGGGGGGGGGTGCTCATTTGAAAAACAATAATATTTTGCGCAACTCAAGGGAAACACTTAGAGTAATCCGACAAATCAAATCTATAAATATATTAATTAACTTACTGAAAATCAGTTATTGAACTGTATTATTAGAAAAAAAAGGGAGATCATAGTTGGCAAATGATTCTGTATAATAGCCAGAGTATAATACATTAACGAGTATAAAATAAAACTGGATTTGTTTTCTTCGAAAGACTCTACCACCAAATCTGCGATCAGCTCTTTACGCGTTTCCCCATATACCTACACATTACAACCACCCATCTAAACAGATACAATAGCACTAACTCCTTTTCTGTGTACATATACCTATAATAGTGGTCCCATGGCTGTCGTAATGTGCGGACGACCGTGACCCGTCGTGTCGTCGTCGGGCGTTCGAGGGTGTCGCTCACGCCAAGCTATATGTCGTTCAGTTCACGACGAGTACGTGCCGTGAAAACGGTCGTATGTTATCCAAACGTCCAATTACGGAACCGACTAAAAACATTTTCACATTAAAAATAAACGAATTATTGCTGATCCACACCGGTTGGCAGATAGAATACTGAATATAGAATAGAAAAAAAATAACAACAATAACAATATAGTTGTTTTAAAAATCGAGAAAATACACATAGCGTATATACGTCATTACTGTAAAATATATTATGTTAAAAAAAAGTTGAACAAAATGATTATTCGAATAGGTAAATACTCATTTTTTTTCAAAAGTATGAATAACATGTTTTTTTAAACATTAGTTTTATATAATATATAATTTGTCATATTTATCATTATATAACAACATATATTTACATCAGTTAGATTCGTTACTATTTATTTAAGGTTTTTTTTACCTTTTCAGACAGTACACATTTAAATTTTTAATTCCAAAGCAGAATTTTTTTTAAAGAATTACATTTATAAAAGTTTGATATTAAATTTATTACAACTAAGGGGGGATTTATGATCACTAAACGCATTTGAACACAAATAAACCAAATTAATGTATAATTAAATTATTATACTAAAGATAAATAATTATTGAAATAATAGGTATACTATAATATTATACAATGCATGTTTAATAATGTATTTTAAAGAATTTGTATATCTACCTAATATTTTTTATTTTAATTTTTAGGAATTTAAAGCATTTTTTTCATATTTTTAGAGCATCAAATTCCCATTCTTACTCCTTAGTTATAAAGCATATTTTAAAGTTTAGATAAGTGGAGTGAATTGGTATAAGATTACCTCACTAAAGGTTGAAACACTGCTCCGCTCATAAAAACGAGGAAAATTTAAATAATTAATTAATTATTCAACTAGATTTTTATAAATTGTAATGTTATACTTATAAGAGAATGATATTAAAATGTATTTCATTTGAAAAAATAAATTATTTTATACGATATGTATAATATAATAATAATAAAAAAAAATGTAATTCTTATAAATATACCTACACAGTATATTACAATGGTTTAAAATCGTATAAAAAAATATCTCAAAAAACGTTAATACTTTTAAAGTATATAAATGTTTAAGTTTAAATTACTTTTGTAATAATTTAATAGGACCCGGATCTAATAAAAATAAAACTCTTGTTTGTTTATAAACTATTATAATACGATATTTTTGGAGTAAAAACAATTTTATCATTTATTTTACTTACAATATTATAAAAACGAAAATACAAAAATCAAAATAATTGTTAAGTGTAATATACACAATGAAAGATTTAAAGATAGCGTTCGGGTAATGAGTTAAGTAACACACGCGCATTTAATCTGTTTAGTACGGAATATTTATAAATGCGTTGACGAACAGAGTAAAGAGTAGAGAATATTACTCCTGCTCCACTAGAGCTCCATTAAAATACTTTATTTTATGATGAACTTTTATGCAAGTTAATGATACTTTTGATCTAGTTTATGCACTTGTATTAGATGAATTAAAGTTATCAATTACAATAGCTTCCGACTTGCTGTCAAATTAAAGACTATTCAAACGTTTAGAAACATTATAGCATAAAATTGAAATTTTTTTAAAAATGGATGACATTTATACTTTTATTTCACTTTTATTTTTATTTTGTTTTATTAACCGAGCTACGAATGTATAATTTTAACCTTCAAATTCAAATTGTCATTTTTAACCCAGAAATTCTGGATTGTAATAAAAGCAAATCAATGCTATACTTCCAACGATATCCTAACGAATGCATGCAAAGGAAATAACGTGTTGATTTACCATATTTTCTTCATGGATATTGACATATTTTACATAATATAAACACCATGGAAAACCACAATTAGACCGGACTGTCAGCGGTTTGACCGCATGTCTGGCCAGCATAAATCAAATTGGATAACTACAAATACAGTACGTACGACAGCCAGTAAGCGTATTTTTTTTTTAGTTTTTTTTTTTTTTAGTTTTTTTTTTTTTTTAGTGAAAAGACCGAGAGACACATATCAAAACTATTCTCGGAGAAAAGCAAAATGGGGGAAATAGAATATGCATCGAAAAACAGGGTGTCCGGTGTGTCACGTTATAATGTTTTCCGTGTCAAATAGCTGTCAAAAAACCAGGCGCCGCTGGCGGTATAGAACGGTCAGTTTCTCGTAGAAAGTCCCGCAGGCTGACCAGACATCCCCGGAGACGTATGCATGCAAATATCGCGTATTTTGCCCCATACCGCCCCGCCGTCCCGTGGTGGTTGCCATTTTTCTGATTGAAAATGACTTGGATTTATACATGGGCGGTTTTCCTTTCGGTCCGTCTCACACAAAGTTTTACTCGTTTTCGTATATTTTTTTTCGCTTTCCCTACCGAAAAGTCCCACACGCGACCCACGTCAATAAATCAAATAACGTATTCGGATCGCCGTTTTGTTTACATAAATAATAATATATTCTATGTTGGACTTCTCGTAAACATATCAACCAGCAGAGAAATTTATTTTACTATTTTTTCTCACTATACCAGTTCTCTGCTATATGCGGATATTTACGACTTACAGAATACGCGTCCACTTTTATAATATCAAAAAATCAGTGCTCGTAGTTTAAAGTTTAAGTAATAGCGCAAAACATGAATATGCTTATAATATATTCCAAGCATAAACAATGATTTCGCTGAACTATACTAGACAATTTACTAACAAATAACAAATTTCTTCAACAACAGTTTTTTCAAAAATATTTATTAGTGGATTAATTAATTTGTGTAGAATAGTTTTATAAACATTTTAAGAAGTAAAGAGTAGACCATGATTCAAATGCTCCAACAAACTAAAAACTTTCAAAAATGTCCTAAAAATTGACTTTTCAGCTCAATTATATTTTTAAAAAGTAACCAATACTTATTTCATAGGTAAGTAACCATACAAAAATATTAGGTGTTAAAAATAACTATGTAATAATTATAGAAGCATATATAATTATAAATTTTTTTTTTTATATATAATTTAATATTTTGGATATCCTTAAGAACAATAAAAGCTAGTCCAGTGTATTAATATATATAGGTATATATTTTAATTTAATATGAATAAAATAACATGAAAAGTTAAAAAAAAAATAGTTTCAAGATTAAAGCATCTATTACATGAAACGACTTATGTACTTACTTGCGTATAAATACTCTTGAATTGTCCGAAAACATAATACGCTTTGTTTTGAACTCTGGGCCTTAGTATTTCCCTATCTGTGTAATGATTATACATGAAAAACAACTAAATTATTAGTTTTACACGCGTTGATGTCCTGTATAGAATATATAACTGATAATTATTATATACATATGATAAAAAACTTAACATTTATACTTGCGTTAAAAATATTTTAAAATGATCTAGCTACTTAATAAATAATTATAAAATCACAAAATATATCGCATAATGACGTGTTTAACAGATTAAATAAATGTTACCAACATAATATAGTGTAATTGTACCAACAATAAGAAAATCAAACAATTTAGATGTTTTCTTTTTTAAGACATAAATTTTACAAAATTTCAAATATAAATAACAATTACTTTCAATTGCATTTTAATTTAATCTGCCTCATCATAATATTATTTAATTAAGTTAAATTACAGGATCAAATTTACAACACGTTCATGTTCATAAATACAATTCATATTATATAGAGAGTGTTTGTCAAGTATACTCAATATATTATTCCAACATTATTTTTTCTTTTAATAATGAACTTATTCAAACTCTAATTTTTGGAATTTTAAGTATAGCTGGTACTTAAGCACCATCTTTCAAATATTTAGATTTGTATAACATTTATCTGTCTTGTGTCAACTCAAACTCATTTTAGTAAAAATTACTAGAGTAAATAAATAGGTAGGTACTAAAATAAAATATTTTATATTTTTTGTAAAATAATTATTATAAGGATATTTAGATCCGGTTTACATATAAATTTGATTTACTTAGAAACTGTCTGTATAAATATTGTTTTATTATAAAAACGTATTTTTTATTAAAATAATAATAATAATTTTGTATCAACATAAATAATTTAACAAAATAAATTGAAATTTACGAAAATATTATGTCCAAGTAAATTCAAACATAAAATCCGCTTAAATATTTCAAAAATAAAAATGTTAATAAATTTAAAGGAAAGAAAATGATCATCATACTTGATGGATCATAATGGATAATAAATTCTTATCGATAATTGTTAACATATCATGAGGATATACTCTATATTTAGGTACTAGGTACATTTTTTATTTTAATTAATTAAACATTTTTTTCAGTTAGTTCAAATGTAGCAAAATCTAATGGTTTTTTCTTAAATATAAAAAATGTACTTTTGTTACAAAACTCTTTCATCACCCCTTTCATTGTTTGGAATTTGGTGAACTTATTTTTTCCATTGTACCTTCTATATACGTAGTTACATTCATTGGCCGACATTGGTTCCAGATTTTAAAACCCTCGAATGTTAATTTGAATTTTATTCTTTACAGCAAACAAATAAACTTGGACCGCAATTGGCACCCTAATTAAATAGTTTTTATTTGGTGTATATATATATTTTTTTTTTATCAAACACTCATTAGTATTCGACAAACAGTTCCGGAAACACTTTATAATGAATAAAAAAAAAACAATTCCAAAACAGAAAACATTAATCGGATGTACTAATAAATACGCATATTTTGTTAAAAAGTTTCCATTGGTTTTTTCAATCCTTTTTTTTTTAATTCAGTTCAATTAGGTTTCAAAATTAATAATATTGGAAACTAAATATTTGAAAGTCTCTATTGTAAAAAGGTTAATAAATTGTTATACAATTGTATGCGGAACGTTTTTTAAATGATCCAGTACAAATAATTTTTAACAATATTGTGTTTACATAATATGTATAGTATATACAAATAAAATAAGCTCTATATACCTTTTCATTAAAAATAAAAAGTTTACTAAAAGAATTGGGTTAATTAATTTAAAAAATATATATGTATAACAATAACGTAAAGAGCATTTTACTGCCTATAATAAATGTATACAGGGCGATTGATTAAGCGTAAAACACTCATTATCTCAAAAAGTATTCATGTTTTTGAAAATATTTTTTTTACATAGTTTCAAATTGTTAAAAAGCAATATTTTTATAAAAAAATTATATTTTTAAATATTTTTTATCCTTATAAATTTTTAAGTTTTTTACTTTTTTGAATGACAACATAGATTTTTAATTTCATATTCCAAAGCAGAATAACTTTCTGAGTATTTCGAGACATAAAAATCAAATTTAGGGCGAGTAGTTTATGAGTTATACGTATTTAAAATTTAGACAAGCGGAGTAGTGGACAAACATTTTGCGGGGTAACCCCGTACCACTCCACTCCGCGCGAGATAATGAGTGTTTTACGCTTAATCAATCACCCTGTATAATATTATCTAAGATTTCCTATGGAAACGAAACAGTTGAGCTTTATTTCATTAAAGGCTAGGTACAATATAAATATACAACTATAGTATCACAGAATATAGGTTAAAGAGAAACATTAGAAACGGATACCAAGAAGTGCTGAGTAGCTTGTAGACTATAGTCCCAATAATAATTGGTAAATAGTTAACATTAAATACAAAAAAATAAATTTAATTTAAATAGACCAATACTACATAATATAAAATTTTATTTTTTTGTTTAAAATTAAGTTTTATCTAAAAAACAATACCTAAATATTTTTACATTTACATATTATTGTATGGTATGATAACATAAGAAAACTTGTTTTAAAATGAAATAGCGATGATTTTGTGAAAATAAAATCAAGAAGTTTCAGGCAAGTATTCTTAAACTTATTAATTTAAGTCGCACTAATTTTCGATCAATATATTTCTGTTTAACACTGACTTGTACAATTTAATGATTTTTTTTTTTTCAATATTTTATCATTGAGTGATTAAATCAAACATAAAGATAGTCAATTGGAAAAATATTGAATACTATTGAATGATAATCCAAAAATGTATTTTCCTGTTTTTTTATTCAAGTTCTCCTCTCCCCTTAATAGTTTATTCCACTGGAAGGTTACCATAAAGTTACCTATATATTATTACACCTCTGCCTCAGATCACGTCTGTTATAAGTCTCGAGAACGCGGTAATGATAAGCGTAGTTTATCGAAAACGACTATCACATACGCACGTGATTGAAAAGAAAAACCCTATAAATTCTCCGCTGGCGTTTTGTTGGAATATTTTTATTTTTGAATAACGCAATCCATCCAATAGAGTAATACTCTCGCCCATGTACCACACTTGCCATAATATGTTGTATCGTCACCAAGTGTACCTTATTGCGAGGCGATATAGTATTATTTTTTTCACTATCCCCCACTGCATATACATCCAGCCCTCTTTCATACGTCCAATATACACGCGTATCTCATACACGCTCACACAAACAAGTAAAATATAATATATATGTAGTATTTTCGTATAATATGATAAAACTCCATCGTCCTTTTTTAATACTTTGTCCTGCACGGCTCCTTAACCTCAAATCCTTCGTCCTTCACTTCTCCTCCCCAGCCATGGCCCGTCCATCATAAACCCATCGTCACCACCGACCCGGCACACCCGGTCAAAGTTGAAGGGTTCGAGCCCTTTGTGCGATAACAGGTCCGGAATAACAAAACGAACGAAACTCGTAGCCGCGGCTCATCACGTATTCCGGTCCGTCATCGTGCAGACGACTCTAGTACACACCGCGCGCGTCGTCCGCGGACCCGCAGGCCACCAAAGACGAGCTTTTGCCGCGACTCGTCTTTCGTCCACCTCACCCGCGATCCGCGATCGGATAAGCATCGGCGTAGTGTCCTGCGTGACACGTAATCGAATACAATATACATCCATAGAATCGTAGGTATATATATATATATATATATAACTGTCGATTAACGTGCAATGTTATTGTACTTATACGTACTGCGTGCCTGTTTTCAGCGATTTTATAATAACTTTAGGATCCATTTTTTAACCTTTTATCAAATTAAATATATATTTTTTTTATTTTTTTTTGTAAAACAGCAACTACGCGAATGGTTAATATAATAATTATTGAAAATAATTCTACAATAGTTAATATTTCGATTGGGGTAAATGATTTTACCTTAATGATGTACATTTTTTTTTTATCTATATTTTTATTTTTGTGACTTTTTCTATTAAGAAAAAAACATCTGATCGTAAACTTTGAGTGACATTTCTAGTATATAATTGGATCTAGTAACGACAGAAGTCTAAATTTAAAATTCCCAGTATTTTTTAATGTTATCAGAAAAAAATTAAAACAAATAATTGTCACAATTTTAATATAACTATCAAAAAAAAACTGATAATTCAAATGACAGATCGTCTTCACTTAAAATGGTTATACGGAATAGTTATTATTTAATACAAATTTAACGCATCCATTACAGTACCTACTTTATGACGAAATGCATTCTACACATACGGAGTGGTTTCTTACTTGACAGTTTTTCTTAGAATTTATAATTATTACATTTTTAAATGCACTACAATAACAAACTAATTATTTAATCTAACACCGAATAATTTTTATAGTTATAGATATAGTTAATATTTCCTAATAAAATAATACAAATTTTTATTATTGTGCTAATCAAACTATGAATATTATAATTTTCCTTATAAATTAAAATTAGTACTTTTTATAGTAAGTTATAAGAGACAATGCCTAACAAAAATATAAATATATATTAAAATATAAAAAATTAATTTGAGCACCTATGAGTAGTAATAATATTAAAAATCAATTTTAAATTCTACAACGTAGATATATATATATTATATATATGTAAAATGAACAATTTAATTTAACATTATTAAATATTATATTTATATCATTAAAAAATTAAATAACCTATTTTTACTAAATAAATATTAGGAATCCTATAATTAATATTATTTAAATCTCGGGCTTGATCAAAATTAACCAAATACATACCTATTATTGGTATTTAGTTGATACATTCTAAATAATTAATTTTGAACAATTAATCGATAATTATATTCTATTATGATTTTCAAATAATACAGAAAATAATTCCAAGCTTAAATTGTGCAAGACTCGACAAATTAAAAAACTGTCATTTTAATCAGCAATCAGTATTATCTAAGTTGAATCGTATTTATGAATTCTTGGGGTTTTGTATTGTCGACAAAAGTTTTGACGCTATCAGTTCCAAACGGTTCAACAGTAATTTACACGAGACTTAATTTGTTTGCTTATTTTTTATCCTCTATACTATATAATAATAGTTCTTAATTGGATTTGTCAATCTTGAAAGTGGTTTACTTTAGAAAGTTTTTTTTTTAATATTTTAAGACATTTAAATCATTCATCTGCATTTATGGTGAACCATAAAAATAAAAATATTTCTGTCATTTCCAAACTCTGAAGATTACTGAGCAACGTCAAAAGTGACTTTGGCCATTTTCTCTGGTTTTAATTATTAATAACAACAAAATTCAAACTAATAATTGCGACAACACTGGAAAAATTGTTGAATGTAGTTTTTTAAATTTTTAAATAGAAAATAATAAAAAAATATTATGTTCATATATGTAACATTTTTTAATACTATAAGTATTTGTTTTCATACTACCCAAAACTTGACAAGTTAATTTTTATTTTAAATATTTAAAATTTTGAATTTACCTACTTAACTGTATTTATTATTTTTATTGTTTGTCCCACATTAGCTATATTCTGTAATAAAAAATTAATTAAAAACCTATTGGTTTATTATATAAATATGTATCACATATAATGTAACCTAGTTTTAGTAATTGTAGGTACCTGTATTATATTTTATTCAAACGATATTTTTTTTAAATGTTATGATTTAATAAACTGTAATTGATCACACATAATATTATAATAATTTTAAATTGTTTCATTACATATTGAGTAGGTATTATTTTCGGAAAAATATAAAATAATAAGTAATATGAAATGTTTCTATATTAATTCTTCAAATTTTTGGTAAAAAAAAAAAAAATGATTTATGTAAGTATCTTATATACTCAATACTCAATACCCATCATAGGCATATAAAACAACTAGATAGCGGACTACATATAACATTCCCATAGGAAAGTTGAAGTCGTGATGCCATGTTCCAACAAGTCAGTGTTTACAAAATAACACAATGGATGACATTAATTATATTTATTATATATATATTATATTTATAATAATACAAAAAACGAATTTATTTTCATAGTAAAAAATTTTGTAAACATTGACCTGTTAGCACATGACTGCTGACTTCAATTTTATCGTGCAGTCCGCTATCTAGTTGTTTTATATGCCTATGATACCCACTCATTAGAGTAAATTATTAACTATGTTTTATATCAATATTATCTATAAAACACGTCATAATTTGTTTCTTTAACATAAAATAAAAGTAACATAAATCTTGTTCATGAGAAAATTCATGATTTTATACATAAATTTAATAATTAATATGTCTGCAATGTAAATTAACCACGTAGTCGTGCCAAAACCAGGAAACGATCTAAAAATGACAGCGCGTCAGGACGGTTGATGTTGATGTATGTTTAGGTAGCTGAAATTATTTCGTCTCATTACCGTTTAATACGGGCGTGCCTGTGACGTGGATCCTAGCCAAAAGGCGAACAACTTCTGCACTTGAAAATTGATTTGGGTCGCACTCGTTCTAAGCGTTTCAGCCCTTCCGTTTTTCACCCCTTCATATATTATGATACGTGAGTTGCTTCTCATCTTGTTATTAAAATTAAAATAAATTTACATATGGATAAATAAATTCTTAACTACGCAGGTAGCCAGGTCAATGTTAAATTAATCAAAGGTATTGTACAATATATATCATAAATTAATAATAATTTAACCTATTATTCGTGCTATGACGGTTTAATATTATATTTTATAATAATTAATATCATTTATTACAATTAAATGTTTGTGGGGGTAAATAATCCGTTTTTTTTTAATAAATACAAAGAAACATAATAATATGTTTTTATTATAATTAAATAAAACTCCTACATTTAGAATGATAATTAAAAATTAAATGCGATATATCGAAGACAGATAATTATTAATTATTATTTATATTATGTACCTATATTTTGTAGTGAACAAGTGGAAAATAAGTATTTGATAATTTTTTTTTTTTTTTTTTTTTTTTTTTT
>VUJU01003037.1:0-30077 GCA_009835225.1 Aphis craccivora | reverse complement strand
TTATACTATTATAATTTGTATCAACAATAATTATTTAAATTAAAAATGTACGACGCGTTATTTCGCATTTGTTTAAAAATTAAATTTAATGTTGTTAACAAATAAAAATTTTCTTTTCATATTTCAATTTTTAACAATAATGGTTAGTAAAATATTTTTATTCACATAATATTTTGAATATTTATAATAAAATTTGTTTAAGAATTACTATATATATATTATTTATTTACTTATCTACATTCATCGTGTTTTGTTACAAATTTACAATACATGCGTGCATATAACATGTAAGCGCATTTTTTATTTACTATTTACTTCTCCTGCATTCTTTTGTTAAGACTCGCAGTATGGACATAATATTATAATATTATTGTTACAATGTTACGAAATATAAAACATCATCTTAAAGACTTATCAGTCTGCAGTTATCACTTATTTATTTAGTTTCATTTTACATTAAACTCTTAAAACTACTGTCCGCATTATGAACTCAAACTATAGCTTAAAGTCCTATAAATTATAACCATAAAAATACAGTTTTAGACTATATGCAAATTTAGAGTATGTTATTTTTTCCGTTATAGTTTCATTTTTATATCTAATGGAGTTAAAAATAATAATAATGTAGGTAATGTAGATATACTGTACTTATGATTCAACAAGACTCCCCGCATGTAACAACCGAGACAATTTAATACAACTATTCCAAAAGAAAAGAAAAAATACTATATCAACCGGTTGATTCGGTCATGTAGCGGACCACCGAGACTAGGTCAAGGTTACAATAGCAACAAACTTTATAATAATCGTAAAATATTGATACAAACCTAAATTTTTTTAAACTAACTCGATATAATGGTTACAAAAAATGATTTGGTAGGTACATAACATTTTTAATTTTTCTACAAAACATAGTTTTATATATTATAATATACCTTAAACACATTTGTATTGTTGTAAAAACAATTCTGTACTGAAAATATTTCCAATTCAAAATAATTGTATAAATTGCCATGTACCTCGATCAGATAAAACACGGTTTTTATTTTCACAATAATTTCTATTTCCCATTTATTTTCAATATGTTCTCAAAACATATAATTGGCCACTTACTTTGAGTAATATTCCTGTCCTATTTCGTAATTCCACGCTTGATAAAAATCGTATATAGTACCTATATAGTGATTTACGTGTCAAAAACAACTAATTTATATCATTAGGTAACTATAAAGATAAAATACTACTTCATTATTTTAAATTTTCATAAATTCGTGAAAAAAATACTATTTCACAAGAAAAAAAATTCAAACAATAATTATTTTTTCTAAACAAAATACTGATAACTTATCTCAAC
Organism: Aphis craccivora; assembly: GCA_009835225.1. Taxonomy (NCBI): domain Eukaryota; kingdom Metazoa; phylum Arthropoda; class Insecta; order Hemiptera; family Aphididae; genus Aphis; species Aphis craccivora. The sequence goes on along the minus strand of VUJU01003037.1, from coordinate 28,723 downwards.
CAAATGTCTTATTTTTTAATACAAGCAGGTTAGTTCATATTTTAAATTTTTTTCATAAACATTTACGGCTTACATTGTAATGTTATAACAATTACCTACTCACCACTTATACACTCAACAATAAAAATCGTATTGTAGGTTACAATCCACGATCGTTATTTCTATAATTAAGGCATATTAATATATATATTTTATGTAGATACACTAAGTAATTAGTATAAGCAAGAACTATCATATTCAGTTATATATAAAAAAAAATATATATATATAAGTTTAGAAGTGTATAAAAGAAATGCAGCTATGCAATAACGATAAATTTTTATCTTGAAATATTAATGAGGTACAATTTTATGAGGGTTGTTACTAGTTATTTGGTTAACACCACAAACGAGATTAAAATATGTCTTACCCCGGACCTTAGGTTAAATATTACTAACCGGAAATCGTTATCACTGACACATGTGTCTACTTAAACCTAGATAATTATTCAAAAACCTTATAGCCTTTATATCACGATATATCATACAGATTAAAAATAATGAAATAAACAAAATATCATTAGAATTCAATATACCTAACTCTAAAATAGATACAAAATGTTCGTTAGAATCTATACTTACAAAATAATATTTAGATACCAACTATATACCATTTGGCATTTATTATATCATTAGAATTAAATACTAAAATAGGTATACGTCGATGTGTGTATTATGTTAGTGTTCCTAGATTGTATTATACATAAGTTATTATTTTTCATTTTCAATTTATAGTTTAATATTAATAATTTTCTACTTATTTTATTATTATATATATATTATTTATATTCATTGTGAGTTGTTTATATAGGTATATTTATTAATTGAATTGAATGTTTTGATTTTTTAAAAATACAAAAAAAAAAAGTAAATATTTTTAAAATAAATTACAATTGAAAATCTTCATCGTCATTACCATAACTATTGCTCAAAAACCATGCTTTTAATTTTTTTCCGAATCATATTAATTTTGTAAGAAATATATTTTTATACTTATTAGGTGCTACCATTTTAATAGTAAAATTCGTTCAAATGTATCATTCAATTTAAGTAATAAGTATGTAAGTAAATAATTCCATTGAACAGTGAAATCAATAATATCATCAATAAATCAAAACATTTCATTTTAAATTACGTAAGATTATCACATTATATTTTCGAGTATATACGTATGTTTGTCAATTATACGAGATATAAATATTATTAGGTAATTTAAATCAATTAAGACGAATTTATGATATATTATATATGTATATTGTATATATTATTTTTATGTTTCCTAAAAGCAATGTAATTATTAAAAAGAGTAGTATGAATTATATTTATTTATCGTATAATATATTGGTAAAATTATGAAAATCCGTCAAATATTTATATAATAATACGTATTTTTAAATCAAAAATTATCCAATCCTAATTTATAAGTAGTATACAGGTAGTATACGGCACCCTATGGAGTTTTAAGTTTTATCCACACAGTCCTTGTACAATAAAATCACAGGATAATAATTGATAATTTATTTTTCTCCCTTCTATTTTTAACGCATATCCCTTTCAAAGATCTTATCATTTAAATTATTATTTTGTTTTTCTACCTTTCGTGTTATTTTTTTTCATTTCTCGTGTTATTTGAAATAAATAAAAAAAAATATTTGTAATCAAAATGAAGAATTATTTTATTGGTTTTCTTACATTCCGTCTTCAATTTTTCATTATATTCTAAGACCTTAGATGTTCCTTAGATTGAAACGATAAAAATAAAATATAGCCATAAAGTAATAACCGTTAATTTTTAATAAAATCTACTTTTCTTGGAAAATACTCAGCTTATGTACATTGTAAAACCCTAAATTATATTTGAGATTCTATTTTAATTTTTACTTACTTTCACTCCTTCAGAAACGTATATATTACCTACCTATATAACCTGATTTACATAATATTTGCAAAAAAGAATGAATGTCAACTAACGGAGAATATGTTGTAAAAATTCTTTGTAAATTTGTAATATAATAATATTATAGTCTCAGTATTTCTCAGTTACAAACACAGTTACTCATTTTATCGGATATTTAATTATATTTAATTTAATTTTATAATAACAAAATAAAAAAAATTATAATAATTATAATATGAATAATGCATTTAAAGATTTTTTAACAAAGTCCTCATTCAATCGGTACTACAATATTACACTCAAGTATTTAAGCCTGTGATAATATTATTATGTTTATTTTCTAGTTATGTTTTTAGCATTATAAACATTAGTTTCTACTAAGTCAAGGTTCTATAAAATATGGATAGATAAGTACACGTATAAAATATATTATAAACCGGAAAAATACTAATATTGATGAATGAAATATGTAATTTCTTGTTTACCGTGTAATTTATACTTCAAATTTATTTATTTAGCTATTTAATGTAAATTTAGTTTAAAAATATATAATATAGAATCAAAATACGTGGTACCTAATACTTAGGATATCTATACTATAAAATATAAACATTTTTAGCTTCTAAAATAGTTTAAAAATAAACTTAATATTCAACATTATTTCCACCTTTAAAGAATGACCTTAATAAAAAAATAATCGACTCAATTCTACGCATCAATTGTACCAATAGTATCTTAATTATTTAGGACAAACAGGAAATTACGCAGGTAAAAATATGCATATAACAATTTATTTTTCCAATATATACGATAGGTGTCTACTTTAATTCTTAAAAACTTTAAACAAAAAACTTTCAAAAACTGAATATTTTCCAATGATGGTACCTATAAATACTATTTTAAATCACAAAACAAAAACGTATTTTATTAAATTTGATAAAAATATTCTTAGAGCTCGGACTTTTTTAATAAATGATATAATAAATATAGATTTTTATTCAAAATATAAATATTATTTATTTATAATAAGTTCAAATAAATTTAATAAGCATACAATTAAAAACTAAACTGTAAATTCATATTTTTTACATTATCTATATATGTCAATGTATTATAAAAATTACTTATTGTAATATTATACATTAAGTAGGTAGGTACTTAAAAATGAAATTTTTCATGACTATAACTTATATAATACCTAATTAAAACCTCTTAAAAATTTAAAATGTCAGGAATAAATAGTGATAGATAAGTGATTATTAAATAGGGGAACATTTCTACAGAAAGAAAATATTTCTTAGTTAATTATAAAATGCTAAAAAGAATATCATACTGCAAAACTGTTTAAAAAAAAATACTCCTTCGTTAAACAATCCAAATATTAAAAAAAAAATTGGTGCGTACATTTCGTATACCTACGTCCTACGTAATATCTATCGTGAGATTATCTATAATGTATAAATAATATGAAACATTGTATTATAAGATAATAAATAAGACCACTCATTATCAAATTATTAAAAACTAATAATAATGGTTAACCGTTCATTCTTATTAAGAGGGGGTGCGTAATGGTAGTGCAGTAGAATCTACACGAGAGCCCATTGATCATTCAGTAATCGGTTACAACTTGCAACGTTACAAGTAGTAAGGAAGTAAAGTACCAAGGTTCATACGTATGTAGTTAATATATTTTTATTTAAAATTATGGGCCGAATAGATTAAATGTATTAATAAGGTACGTACATCAACTAAATATTTATTTTTCCTAATTGATTATAGTTAAAAAAAAAAAATAGAAATACAGAAATTGTAATTAAATTTTGAAAAACGTTTCAATATTAAATAATGTTTCACCTATCGTACAAATACAAAAAAAAAAATTTTAAATGTCATTATCTAGGTATATTAATACAATAAACAAACTATAGCCATTTTGTCTCCATCAATAATTTTCTAACTAATTTTTGTAATCAAAATTTTACAGAATATTATTATACTTTAAAATTATTATGGCTTATTTAATTTTCTTTTTGGAATTTATTATTTGAAAGTCACCTGTTTTTTTTTAAAAAAAATACTACATTATTAATTTGTATTAAATATCTATTTATTTATTTATACATCAATCGTCAATTCATAATAATTTACTGTACAAAATTCACTAATAAATTATCTATACAAATACTGACATATCGCAATCACAGATGCAAATGTACACATACATTTCAAATTATTTAATTATTACATATACGATTTTAATATTCAGAAATTTAAGTTAATTCAAAATCTCTAAAATCTTAGCTTTTTAAAAGTTATACCATTTGACTGATTATTTAAATATTTTAAATTCATTATTAACGTAAACAGGTTATTATATTTAAAATACATTTACCAATTACTAAATCAAAATTTTTATTACCTAGTTTAACAGTATTTTATATAATTACTAAATTACTTATCTTTTATAAGTTATCATAGCAAAACGAGTGCTATTATAGTGTTATCTAATTACTAATTAGAACTATAGTTATTTCATTTTTAACTTTTAAAACGTTCAAGTATGTACCTATAACTTATAGGTATGTCTTAGTACATATGAATATAATATGTATAAAATATTCTTTGTAATTTCCAAATTTGTGTAAATAAATAAGATTAATGAAAATAATTTATAAACTCCAATTAATTGTTTTCTTTAGATGAAATATGAATATTACAGCATATTTTGTTGTATTATTTGTAAAATAGTATATTATGATATCTATGCTTGCCAAGATTTTTTTTTTATCGGAGACGAAGTTATATTTACTATTATCGTATATGGTGTGAATGTGTGACCCTGATTATTAAAAGGTTATTTGGTCAAATGAAACACGTATTATTAAATACACATTAAAACCGTTATAAATATTATCGATATAAAAAGGAGAACGGCGTGCAATTGATCGGTACAGACGATTATAACACGGCGCCAATAACATAAGTATTATGAATGGTCAAGGACAAATCCTATACTTCTGACAATTTTAATCATCTTATAACTAAAATATAATTTGGACATTTATTAGTTATATTTATTACTAATATCTAACTTTTTAGAATATTTAGATAGGTGCTTACCTTTTTAAAAATATGTACAAAATGCCAATGATATCGTTTTCAGACATCTACCTACATATTTCAAAAAATTTAATAAATGAAAACAATAACTCGCTAAAAATAAAAGACAAAAATGATCAAATATCGATTTTACACAATTTATATATTTTTTATTTCATTGAGACTGTAGCTAGACCATTGGTTAGTGGTATGTATATTATTTTTTATTTTCAATACATAAAATGTTTTGTGTTAAATAGGTACCTACATACGTAATATAATTTTACCATCTTAGCCTAAAGGATATATTCAATAATCATAAATCATAATTGAAAAAATAAAAATTAACATTAAAAATAATTAATTACTGTTTTACAAAATATAGTTAGTGCTAACTATATTAAATAATTATTAGGTATACATTTATAAATTGGTAAATACTTGGTAATTAAATACAAGTATAATAATATTTCAACCAAGTACATTTTTTTATACTCAATAGAAGAAAGGACGTTGACGTACAACCTATATTTTTATATTCATACTTATTTATTTTTAATTCTTGTAATGTAGGTATACTTGAATAACAATCAATTATTTCTTCTTACAAATAAATAAATAAATATTATTTATAATTGTTCTCTATAAATTTGAATACCTCCAAGATAAACTGTATTTTATTTATTCGTGTGCAATAATCATAATCAAGTAATACTGAAAAAAAAAATTAAATCTATTAAGATTTTAAATTCGTTAATTTATGTTTATCAATAATTTATAACTATTAATTATCAAACTTTAACATTTGTAAAGAAAAATTATTATCAAACGAGAAAATAATATTTATACTTATTCATAATATTCATTACTTTTCACCAGTTGCTCATGTAGGTACACAAACAATTAGGTATAAAAAAAAGAGTGAAACTCGAAAGACGTAAAGACGTGAAAAATGTTAGTTTTATCTGTATGCCTACATGTATAAAATACTTAACGAGATCATTACGGATTGTTGTTTGTTTTCGATTTTAAATGATTAGTGGTTTAAGTATAAAAAATAGAAACATACTTGTTTGTACACGTTTTATAATGATAACAGGAGAAAATTTAAGTCATATATAACTATACAAGATAGATATAAGACTATACCTACCTACTCATTTATCTAAATTTAATGTATAATATAGTCTAGTTATACACATAAATCATATAAATAATCAGTTATCGTAATCTAATTAAGAAAATTTTTTTAATAGAAAATACACGACTACAATTTGTATTAAATATGTTCATAAAGAAAAATTAAAACTTGTACCTATCTATATTCTATAGTAATACTACACCATACACGTTTAAACATAAAAATTCTACTAGATCTGATCTCATGTACCTATGCATAGATGAATTTAAACACCAATCATATAATATTTAAATTTCTAAGTATATGTATAATTTAAATATATTATATACTTACACAATTTAATCACAAACACAATAATATGTCGAATAAGTTAACCAATTATTGTTTACTATATTCTTAAATATTTCAAACAAGTGTAAGGGACACTATACAAAAACCTGATAACATAAAATATTATATTCACCCACATGTAAATTTAAATTTTCATAATATGTAATAAAAAACATAACGCTTAAAAAATAAAAAGATACAATTTTTTTTATATATGTATGAAATTGATTTTACCTTGACTTCTAAGTTCTAATATCATACGCCATACGCCCATATGGTTTATTAAACAGCTTAAATAAATAAAAATATTGATTTTAAATCGTTGCAGGTAGGTTACTACTTACTATTTCTAATCGCTAATACCTCTATCTTTTAACTTCCTATTCAGTATTCACGTATTGCAAAATTCTGTTAGTACATCACTATGATACATTTACGCATTTATTATAATATAATATATTATACGAATAATAGAGAATAGTAAACTTATATTAGGCATTTATGCCAATATTATTTCCTGTCTTATTGTTAACTGTATTATATTATTATATTAAATTTAAATTGCTTTGACTATTCAATCATTTTTATCTGATTCAGAGGATGTGCTATAAAACATAATTTAATTCGTTCATTTTATTTTATAGTTTTATTGTAGTCAATTTGTAGCTGTAAGCCTCTATAATTTACAACAAACATATTTAAAAATAAAGAAAAAAATAATTTTATTTTCTGACAATTTTTTTCCAAAGAATATAATATATTACATAGAATAAAATACTTATTAGGCGATAGTTATTAATATGCAGAAATCAGTTTATTTTCATCTTTATAATAATTTAACTAAATTGTTATATCCGTAATTAAATAACTATATAGCAAAGTATTACTTTAAAAAAAAAAAGCTATTAACGTTAGTTACATCAAAATTACAGAAGTGACTACTGTACTGAGTAATTAGTGGATGAACATCGGTAACAAAAATAAATTGCAACTGTTAAATGATCATGAAATAGAATTTCAAGTAATTACAATTTGCAATTACTGAAATATAGATATATTATATAAGTTAACATTTAAAAAAATCAACTAATGACAATACATTTTGTCTTTAGTCTTTCGAAATTTTCAATGACAAAAAATATAGTTAAGTAATCCAATTACTTGTATATTCGCATAACACTTTATAAAAATGCTGTTATAATTTTTCAAAATAAAAATTGAATTAAACGGTATATTTAAACAAAATTAATATTAAATAATTACTCAATTACTGCCCGTTATCTGTTAAATACTCCTATTACCAGCCAATAAAAAATTATGAAATTATCAGATCATCAAAGGTATATAATATATTAAAAACCTGCAATTTGCAACGCAAACATGTCTTAGAAAATGGTAATGATATATCCAATTAAGAATTGTGTGATATTTAATATTTATTAATGAAACAATAAAATATATGTATTCGTATGTATGTAATAAAAAAATTATTAGTAATTATTAGGTATTTAAGTTTAATTTATTATGCTTGTTGGCCAAAATGTAATACATTATCCAAAACATCTCCGGAATTAAGCTTTACTTTTTATGAGCTTATGAGCTAAGATAACTAAAAAAAATTATTATTAATTAAGTATATAAATTATTAATCAAAGCAATATTATAAATTTTGTTATACCTATAAAATTTTAGTAAAATGTAACCATATATTGAAAAAATACAATTAAAAAAAAGTTATTTCAAATCTCAGCAAAAAATTTTTTAAACATTATAATTTTAATGTGACATTTAAATTTGTACTAAATAATTATTAAAAAAAAATTAACTCAATGATTATAATATTTCTTTTTACTTTTTTTACTGATAGTATATAAATGAAAATTAATACGATTATTCACTGCAAGTAAAAATTAGGTTATTTTTTAAACAAAAAAATGAATTAATAATTTTTACATGATTTATCTTAACATATTAAGATGAGCTTATAATATAAAATAAACCGTTTTATAGTCGTTTAATGTTTAAAGTTCTATCACTAAGCAATTAAAGAAATGTTTTAAATGTTTGTTATAGGTACCTACTTAATAATTTTTTTTCTAGTAATAGGTACATTATAAGTATAGATCAGTGTTCCTTAAACTTGTTGAGATCATGGAACACTAAACAATAATATTTTTTTACGCTGAACCGATATGAAAATTATCTTCGAACAAGGAGGGTACACAAAACAAAACATGGTGATAAACGGCATTACGGCAACATTAACTACTCATCACAAAACTCTTAAATTATATATATACGTTATATGTAGGACTAGGTACCCCAATTCTATTACACTAAATCACAAGTAACATTGATGTAACTTTGTTAGATTCCAATTTCGTATTTAAAATCAACCATTTAGAAATAAAAAAAAAATTGATTAATTGGTTTAAAACAGTTTATTTTATAACTCTTTTAATTAACAAAAGGTATAAAATTGAAAGATGTAAGATTAAATAGTTTATGTAAGCGTAACTACGTTTTATTCTTAAAAATAGATTTTTATGTTTTTAATACATCTAACATGTGTTCTACATAAAATTGTAGGTAGGTAATTGTAATAATTATTAATTTGTAACTTTAATGGTAGATATCTGTCATAAAATAATTCTTTTCTTGTAATCCCGTCATTAATTTCCAATAATCATTGATTTAGAAATCTTAAACGGATAGTCTACATTTTTTTAGTTATAACACAGTTTTAATTTTAGTACATATAGGTATAATAGATTATAAATACCATTATAGATAAGATTTTATAACAATTATATTTCTGTTTTTAACTTATGGATTTTAATAATATGTACAAGCTATTTATTTTATGAATAAATAAATAATATATATAATATTTCCAAAAGGGGATCTAAAACCCCTTAGACCCTTCCCTGGACCTACCACTGAAAATATACTGCTACCAACCTATTATATATTTAATAATAGCATGTTTGATTTTTTTTATCTTACACTTACAGTATCCTAATGTATGTGACCACAATCATATCAAATATCTATACATCGATATTAATTTTTATACTGACTACAACATAAACTAATTTTTAATTATATTTTTGTTTTGTTGTTATCTTTAGATTCTCAACATATTATGCAGTTCAGTCTGTTAACAACATGGTCACGTCAGATAGTAACGTTCATAACTGTGTGTGCAGTCTTCACGGCAGGTAATACTACAATAACGATAATGACAAATCATAATATTCATAATATAAACACCAGTAGTCAGTACACTATACATTTGAAATTCTAAAGTATATTAAATTATTTTAAAACTCATACATTGTTCGTATATAATATTTATAATAAAATGCCGCCAATTTGGAGAAAGTAATAGACAACGATGTCATTAAAAATGTAATATTATGACATCAATAGGGCTAACTACAGTCATCAATTATTGTTTATTCAAATTGGTGGTATTTCCAATAGATATAAGAAATATATTATTAATTGTTTTAGAAACTAAATGAATTCTAAACCGAAACTCCATCACTAAAATCATAAATATTATTGAATTATATATTTATACGTTTATGTAATTATGTTTGTAAATACAGTGAATAATAAGTAGGTACATAGTCAATTATAACGAAAAATTATATTAATATATATATTTTATAAATCTAAATTTAAATTTAAATATGCTAATTTACATTTAAAAATGATTATAGGTGTTCCAGTAGAAAAACTACGAAAGGCAGTGCCACAATGGACCACTCACAATATGTCACTGTGGGAAGACGTAATATTATTGAGCACAGATTCCGATCATCAGCCGTTGCTAATGATCAACCAAACTGGTGTTTACACTGCCCCAGACATCGAAAAAATGGAAAACGAGACATTAAAACAATTCCAAATATTAAAAGTAATTTATAAAAATAATTTTTTTCTAATGAAATAGCTATATACATATAGTAGCACAACTAGCATGTCACAAAATGCAAATATTAATTTTTAATTTTTAAGTAAGTAAAGAATATTACTTTTATTGTTGTTACTTTTATATTTAACATATTAATATAAATAATTTAAGTGATCATCGAAAATTAGTTTCCAAATAAACACTTGACTTTCGTTACTTATTATTCGATGGAAGGGATTCTTAATTTAAATTATTGCGTAAAATTTATTAATGTATTAATTTGTATCTATATACAATACTTGTGTACGGTGTATTCCCAATTCATCAACACCCGGTTTACCGACACAATTAACATGTACATTTAAAAATAAGTCATTGGTAGTTACGAGTATATTAACATAATATATTAAATATTTTCTTAAATGTAATTATTTTTTCTATTCAGGCAAATTACACAAAGTACTTCTATGACATTAATGGCACAAAAAGTAAAGAAGACAGTCGGGCTTCTCGGGCTGCACTGCCTGGATTCGTGGACAAAGCATTACAATTACTCAATTTAAACCAGGTAGTGGGTGAGGTGGAAACTAGCGTCATGTCTAAAATGTCGTGTACCGCCTGTAAAGCTGGCGCTGGTCTTCTACAACACTACATAAAACATGGTAAAACACGCGATGACATTGTAAAAATTACCTATCAGTTCTGCACGAGCTTTAAATTACAGACGCCACGTGTCTGTGAGGGTATTACTGAACTATTTAGTGTAAGTCATTTCCACAACTACAGCTACATCCTACATTACATATTAATATATTATTATATTATTATAAACTATAAGATACCTTATACAATTATATATAATATAATTATAATAATTATATTATGCATTTAAATTACAACTATGATTGATTTTACTTTAACTGTAGGGTGAAGTGGTTTATGTTCTGCAAAGGATAAGTATCGGACCTGAAGAAATTTGCAGTTTTGTTATTGGTGACGCCTGTGGAGACGTATACAACCCAACACATGAGTGGGATGTAGTTTTTCCTCCTGTCCCCAAACCCACTCCGAATGAAATTAAAATACTAAAAGTAATGTATAGCATATTATACTGTATGTACGATTAGGTAGATGTATAAATTATGGAGTAGTTTAACACTTAATCGTAGCCCGTAGGTATTTATAAATCATCAACATAACTTTATCGAACTATAAGTCTATAAATATATAAAATATGACAATTTTTATCAGAAAAAAAATAATGAAAATCGGATATCATAAACTGCCGGTCATAATATCAGTTATTGGCTTAAAATCATAAGAGCAATTTCGGGGGCTTGGGGGGCTAAGCCCCCCCTCAAAAAATCAACCGTAGCCCCCCTCCCAAATATAACTCTCTGGAATATATATATAGATACATATATTTATACTCAATACATACATGCCAATTATTTAGCCCCCCAAATTTAAAACTCAAATTGCGCCTATGTTTAAAATATATTAAGTTGGCCGGTATACAATATCATATATATTATGACATAAAAGTGAAGTTAAATTATTTTACACTTTTAATGTCTTAAATACTTTTTAAAAAATCTATATGACATAGGTATGTTATCATAAATAAATCAAAATGTAGGTATTTTATTATTAGGTTATTAGGTATATTATTATTCCAATCTTTTGTCATGAAAGTAAAATTTTAAATTATTAATTATTATTCATAATTTATAGATATATATTAGTAATTTGATCAATAAATTTAAAAATAATTGTTTAATTTAAAATTTTTCAGGAACCAGTTCCTCAATTCAAAGTTCTCCACTTGTCTGACACCCATTTTGATCCATATTACGAAGAAGGAACAAATGCCGACTGCAACGAACCTTTATGTTGTCGTTTGACCAATGGCCCAGCAGTTAGTCCTCAAAGTCGAGCGGGAAGATGGGGAGACTACAGGAAATGTGATACGCCTAAACGTACTATTGACAATATGCTTCAACATATTGTTTCTACACACACTGTAAATAACTTTAGAATGAATCAATTAGAAAATTAGAAACTAAAGATTGACATTATATTTAAGGACATCGATTACATCATATGGACGGGTGATCTGCCAGCACACGATATTTGGAACCAGACAAAAGAAGAAAACTTGAGCATATTAAAGGAAACTGTTGCGCAGTTACTCAAAATGTTTCCAGGGATTCCTATCTTTCCAGCACTTGGTAATCATGAAGCCGTTCCAGTGAATAGGTACTTATATATATTACGCTATATGCCTGTATACATATATTATGTGCTAGTAGCTAGTATAATGTTAAAATGTTGAAAAATTTTAATATTTTTATAAGTACGTACCTATACCTATAAAAAATTAATCAAATTTTTAGTTTTCCTCCGTCTTCGTTGGTAAACAAACCTGAGTTTGCCATCGACTGGCTGTACAGCGAATTGGACACACAATGGCGACGTTGGCTACCGGGTTCCGTCAGCAGAACCATCAAACGTGGGGCGTTCTACAGTGTATTGGTTCGGCCTGGGTTCCGCATAATATCGTTGAACATGAACTATTGCAACAACAAAAATTGGTGGCTATTAATGAATAGTACTGATCCAGTCAAAGAACTCCAGTGGTTCATATACGAGTTACAGAATGCTGAATTTAACGGTGAAAAGGTCCACGTGTTGGGACACATACCACCTGGACACCCTGATTGTTTAAAAGTCTGGAGTCGAAACTATTACGCCATAATCTCTAGGTGGGTGTTCTATTAATCGGCACAAAAATCATAGAATCTTGTACTTAAAATTAACTATTAGTACTAACCATCTAATTATTTAATTTATTGTAGAGATTTGAGTGTAAGAGTATAAAAGTACCAAATTCATGTATAGCTACAATCAAAGCTGGGCACTAACTAGTTAGAAAGTTAAAGTTAAGTTAGAAAGTTAGGTACTTTTTAAGTAACTTTATAACTTAACTAGTTGAATTTAATGTGTAAAATAGTCTAATCTAACTCGTTAGAAAAAAAAGTAGCTAGGTACTTAGTTATTATTATAATTTTATTAGGTATATTATGTTTTATTATTTAATAATAATATTTTAAGTTGTCATACTGTTCTGTATTTTTTTTATTTTGTTTCACCTTTCATGTTCTAATAACCGACAAGTGGTATACCAATTAATTTTCAAGAAATTGAAATTATTACTTAGGTACTTAATTAGAACATTTTGACCAAATTACTAGGTGTTTAATTCAATTTTACAGTTATAATCAATAATTTAAGTTAGATAACTTTACATTTTAACAAATAAGTTTTTTAATCTATAAAAAAACTAACTTCTAACTTCTACTCTAACTTTAGTTACTATTTTCACCAAACTAACTTCTAACAGTTAGAAGTTTTGACAGTTTGAGAAACTAACTTATATTCTAACTTAGTTAGTTTTTTTATTAAAGTAACTTAACTTCAACTAGTTGAAAAAAATGACTAACCCAGCTTTGCCTACAATGTATTTATTAATAGGTACGCAATCTATATTGGTACCAACTAGATCATATCAAAGTATAAATAATATTTTAAAATATATTAAATAATTTATTAAGTACCTATACCTACCTATTGGTTATTTTGAAGAACTTAGTCAACATTTATTAACAATTTTAATTTTAAATTGAGTTACCTACCTAAATAGAAACCAAAATAATATTTTACCAATCAAAAAAAATATAATTATTATATTAAATTTAAAAATAAACTATATCTATTTCAATAGGTACGAAAGCACAATTACAGCTCAATTTTTTGGCCATACCCATTTTGATGAATTTGAATTGTTCTATGATACACAAGACCTTGGTAGACCAGTAAGCATAGCATACGTTGGTCCTTCTGTCACTCCATACTATGATCTCAATCCAGGTTACAGAATATACTATGTAGATGGTGATAGAGAACATTCAACCAGAGTAATACATTTTAAACTATATTCAACTTGCAAGTGCCAAGTGAACCTAATTTTTATTAATATATCTGTAGGCAGTGCTGGACCACGAAACATGGGTGATGAATTTGAAAGAAGCTAATTTGTATGACTATCCTATCTGGCAAAAATTATATTCTACACAAGCAGCATATAGTCTACCTTCATTGAGACCCGAGGACTGGGATACTTTTGTTAATAATTTAGCTGAAGATCAAACTTTATTTGACCTATATTACAAGTAACATTACACTACGATAACAAACTATAAGAATTTATTATAAAATATATTAATAATGTTTGCAGGCATTACTGGAAAAACTCTCCAACAAGACCTGCATGTGATGCAGAATGCAAAAAACGTATGATATGTGATCTCAGATCAGGCCGATCTCATGACCGAAAGATCTTATGTCAAGAAATTGAGTCACGTATTGATGCAGGTTCACGGATTAGTTGGAGTGCATGGCTTTACAATGGATTCACTGCCTCGTATGTTTCTCTAATATCTATCAAATATTATTGGGTACCTGCTATAGTGCCTAACATGCCAGTCAACAAAACACAAGGCTTTACTTTAAAACTAATGCTATACTAACCGCTATACACGCTTTTTTAATAGCTTAACACAAACAGAAAAAAATAATATTTTTCATTTTTACAATTTCTAAGAGTGACAATGATCTAAATTCTAAGGTGACGGTCATCTGTAACTATCACTGTATATTCACCTACGGCAATCTTCTATATATTGGTGAGTGGGTTAATTTTAATACATACTAGAAATAATATTAAGAGAAAATATTAGATATAAAAATTAAGTACCTACCTACTAAATTATGATAAAAGTATAATATTAAAAGATCAAATTTTATTTTTATTTTAATAATAATTTATCTTTTAGTTTTGATATTAATTTATAAATAGCAGATATTTGATGAATTTAACCGAAAATGATGCATACAAATAGTTTCAAAAAAAAAATGAATTATTTTTTTATAAGTCCAGACTAAAATATATATGAAACTTAAACAACTAAAAAAAACTTCTACTTCTAGACTACCTATATAATAATACATTCTTTTCATACGGAAAACTATATTTGTCAATATTATTATTTAAAAATACACAAAACAAATTCAATTTTGTCTTAAACATTATATTATAAGTATAACTTTATAATATTTTTATACCCATACAGACTGTTCCAGTTCCATTCAAAAATTATGATGATTAAATTAAATTTGTATGTTCAGTCAAATTGAAAAATAATTAGCATACAATTAATAATAATAATAATAAAATAATATAAATTACAGTTTGATTCTGGAACTAACTGTTACTTAATATTTAATAGTTATATTAACTATTGAATAGTGTGTAGTAGGTTTTATTCGTACATGCCACACATACATTCAACTAAAAACAATTTAATAGACAAAATGAATAGCACAGTAGGTGGCATGTACAACACAATAATTCAATATTACAATAAGCAATAGAAAATATTAAATGAATGACTATTCATTTAGGTACTTTATTTAAACTGTTATACTAATTTACAAACCATGTTATTAATAGGATGTCTGTTATCATGTCCATACCTCACTACACATACCAGATACCTAAATACCTACTAGGATACGCCAGATAAGCAGAATTGTGAAGTAATGTGAAGACAACAAATAAATGCAGTACAAATTACAGCCACAGTCAGATCAGATATGTTGGATGACAAAACATGTATTCTGAAACATTTGCTCATTACAACGATCAAACAAAAGTGATGTGATTAAAAGTAGGTTGCTTTTAAATTTAGAGAATAATCAAACAACACGCGGCCATGGGCCATGATATGAATTTAAATATACATACACACAAACACACACTAATATACATATATATAATAAATATATTACTTATATATGTGATTGTGTACGAGTATACTTAATTGACATACTTTTTTTTACCAGCATTAACATGTTATATGCAACTATTAATGTAAATATATTTATTTATTATGCGCTAAAAAGTCTGTTGATGGATACTATTTATTATGTATAGCATTTTAAAATAGAAAATTAAAATAAATTAACTGTAAATAAAGTATATAAATATCTATTATTATTTTACATTTTTAGTTATTAAGGCAATTTTTACTCCTTTATGTTATAATGTAGCGATTATTGAGTCAACCAGAGAACATAATCCATTTAACTTGAATGTATAGACCATTAAATTTTAGGTTTTTATGTAATTTTAATTTGTATGACTACCTACACTAAAATCCAAGTAACACTATTAACTATAAATAATATTTACATTACAACGTAATACCTATTATAAATAAAACATATTCCAATTTAAAAATGATAGTAGAGCTAAGTACATTACAGATTTTATAAATTATAACACTTAGAATAAAAATAAAAACAGTAAGCAATATCATATAAATTAATTTTTATTTGAAATCAATTTAGTATATATTATATAAAATATAATATACACAAATTGTCTTATGATACAAAAAATATATAAGTAATTCTTAATCAACTATAAAGTACATTTAATTTTTTTTTATTACTTAACTTTTAAGAACTATACAAAAGATACACAGTATAAAAAAAATTGAGCAGAGGAATGTTTAATATCAAGTATATATTTATAAAATATAAAAGGTATTATTATTGAAATAATTTTGGTTAGCAAATAACCATATAATTAAATGGCAAATAAATTAGTAAACAAAGGTGATTAATACAAAATTAAAATTAAAATAAATGAGATTCAAGTGTAAAATTAAGTCATGAAAATCAAAAATATGTACCCGTAAAGTTGTGAAATATGGGAACATAAATATATTAAATTATTATAAAAAAAATCACTTTACGTTGATATAAAAACCTATTTAAAATAAAAAAGATACAAAAATTAAGTAGAACTGTTCATTGTATATTAAAAAATATAAAAACAAAGTACTTAAAAATACATTAGAGAGCTAAACTAAAACAATTTGTACATGTTTTAATTAAAATTATGTTCTTATAGGTAGTATACATGTTATGACAATAAGCCATTGGTAACATTACTTTTTAAGGTTCAGTCGATTAAAAGTTTTATATGTAATCATTTTCTTTTTTCTTTATATATTAATATTTTGAGCAAATAACTTCAATTATCGACTTGAAAAATAATAATTATATTAAATAAATTAAAATTACATAATTGAAATTAAAAAAAAAAAAAAAATTTATAATTATAAACAAGAAACAAACTTTATAAAAACCAAATGGTCAGACATTGAAAATATTATATTAATAACAACAACATATAAAAAAAATATGATTCTCATACCGTTACAAATACATTCTTAATAAAGCATTCAACTCCAAATATTTAGGTAACATTTTAAGACACTGTCGAGAGGTAAAATGTTTTGAAAAAATATTATATTTACTCAAAGTCTTCGTAAGTAATGTTTCCTTTTGCTTAAATTGTATACCATAGGACGACAGTTATATGATGACATTGATAATATTGGTGTAGATAAACATTTGTGTTCAAATTTGTTAGAATATTCACACTTACACTCAGTGCAGAATACGAATTGACAGTGATATCCTTGGCATTCTGCTTTGGTTGATTTAGAGGGTGTCCATGATGCTGGCCTTGAACACCGCGGACACGCAATCAATTGTTGATCGGCAGAACTTAATTTTTTGGCTTCCTAAAACAAAAATTAAAGTTAATATTACTTTAGTAAAAACATTTTAACAGTAATTATTATTAAGATTCAGAAAATTTAGAAGCTGCATATTCTTCATATATTAACTCTTTTATGGGGAAAATGCATATTCCATTAATTTTCATACGTATATTATGCATACCTATTGAATATTTTATGAAAAAAAAAAATATATTTATTTCTTTCATGACCTATGTATTTGAAATAATACTAAATATGAAATTCATGTTTAGGTGTTTATTGTCGTCTGCATTAAATATTAATTTTATGAAAATTGTGCGATATGTATTTAATCTTTATCATAATAATAAACTAAAATATCATTGATAAGTAAGTTATCGACTTTTGGTGAATCTATTATTTATTATTTGTTAGTTGGGTTATTGTACACAATTTTAATTTTAAAGTAATTTTTCTTTTAATAAGATGTCAAAATGACAACCAGTTTTCCATCATATTTAAAATATTACCAACCTATTCATTTATTTTTACAAATTTTACATTTGTTTTTACTCATATCATAAATATTAGATGAATTATATTCAAAACTTTGAATATAATTTTTTCATATATTTAACATTTATTTGTGAATATTTTCCTTTTTTTTAGCTCCTATAACATCAATCCTAATTATAACTATTTATATGACTTAAACTAATTTGTTCATAAATATTTGTAATTAATTGAACTATGATATATCTAGTCTATATTCTATTCAAAATAAGACTGACCCGGCGGCAACCAGTTTTCATCAAGCGGCGGTCACACGCTTAGTCCCCACCACTGCTCAGAATTCTGATTGGGTATGCTAGCGCTGTGAAACGAGACCACGTCCATGCGCAGAAGTTGGCAGCCTGGTCAAGGTCTTATTTTGAATAGAGTATAAGTATGAATTATACACATATTTAAATGGATTTACTTAACAGTTTTACTTACTTTTTGAAATACATGGAATCTATATTTACTCGGACTGACGGGTGGACTTCTTTGAGGTAATTCTCTTTTTGATGGAGAACGCATAAAATTGCTAATATTAGCTAGGCATCCATTATTGTTAAAAGCCGAACGGTCTCGACCAACATAACCACAGCGATTTTCTTTTGATAATTTAAAATACTTTTGTTTCTTTTTTTGAGCAATTGGAGAATTTTCAATAGCAGTACACCAAACTTTAGATACCATACACATTGACATAATATCACTACCAGATAAAAAAGATAATATTTTTTCTATGACTGGTTGGAAATGATAACGCTCCGATAGAAAATACATCAGGTCAACTTTTTCTCGACCTTCTATAGAAATACGTTCATGGTTCACATTTTTTGATGGAATGAGATTTTTCCTTTTTAGGAACTGACTATCATCATTGTTTGAAGTTTCATGTAAACGAAAATCCAATTGCAAGTCAGAGTGCAATTTTAATTTTTTTGTAGGAGACTCTACTTTATTAGTTATATCTTCTAATTTTCTATCATTTTTTTTGATTAGTGAAAAATCATGAGTTGGTGAAGATAATTGAAGTGAATCAATATCTGATGGTGTGTGATCAAATGAATAAGATACTTCAGATATCTGACTGAGACTAGAGGAAATAGAACATGGAGTATCATAGCCACTGTCGTTTATGCTTTTGTAAGGTGTTGAGGTAGTTACTAAAGAATTGTAACAAGGAGATTCTTTTAGAGATACGTCTGCCATTGTTTTCTTTTTGATTATCTAAAAACAATAAAAAAGTAAAATTAAAATAATATAGGTAGGTACTAATATAAAATCATTGCAAGATTGATATTGAAATAAAATAGAAAAATTATATAACTTATTGATAAATATAACAACTAAAAATGTACCCAATATTCAATGTTCCGATTACCTATTAGATGTCTTAATTTTCTATTACACTTAGTTTTTTGTTTTTATTTTTCATATTCAATTGACTTTAACTCTGTATTCAAAAACTACCTACATGCTAAAGAGTTAATTAATAATTAATAAATATGTTTATACCTACTGTATAACTTTTAAACAGGTACCCCAATAAATTAACATAGGTAAGTGTCAATAAAATTTGTAGGTGCCTATATTAAACAATTGTAATTTACCGTCGCCTGTTTTCATTTAAAAAGCATCTTACATAAAAAAGTATATACCTACCTATATACAAAAATTGGACATTACTGATAGGATAAAAAAATATTAGTGAAGTTTTAACATATTTACAAAAGTAGTTACATAATAAAATAAAAGGTAACTTAATAGAGATAAAACTATTAAATATAATTCAGAACATGTTATCATTAATTTATTACAATCATACCTATGTAACTATATAGCTAGAAAACTGTTATTCTTTAATCTTATTCTTTGGAAAAAAAAAAAAAATAAATATTAAAATCAACTTCTTCAATCAGTAAAGAATAATTAAGAGCTATTCATTCAAATCTTTGTATACAACTATAATATAACCCTAGCATTAAGGTCAAACTATTATCACCTGAACTATTAGAAACATCAATGGTTGTCGGTTGTTACCGAAAAATACGTTAATTTACATTGTCTCTAATGATTACAGAAGGAAAATAAAAGAAATAATGTAGGTAGATACAAATACATTCAAATTATTGGTACTTTATTTCAACTTGTATAAGAATGTTAACGAAGAATTAACTTTGATTTTTTTTTCAATTACCTATTAGTAATTCTATTATTTAGGTAAACAGTTACTTATTAGAAAAAGTCAATTAAAACATCTTGATTAAATTTAAATTAAATTAGCAATAGGTACCTAAGTAATAAGGTATATCTAAAAAAAAACATATACTAATTTTGTTTTAAAAATGTTAAAAACAAATATTAGATAAGTAGCAATTAAATATCAGATTAAAAAAGTTTAATCTTAATAATCTTATACCTAAGCGTTAAGCGAGTTAAAAATATAATTGGTGTGTTATTATGAATTATAATTTTGCCACCATTAATTATACTTTTGAGTTTTGACTGAGAATTCATAACTACATATAATATGACCTAATGTAGAATTCCAGAAAAGAAATTATCAATTATATTTAAAAAACGAAAAAAAAACAATTTCAAGCATCACAAGTAAGGTATCCCGATTGTTCTCGTTGCTCATAAAACAAGACAATAACATTAGGCGTAAAAAAATGCAGCACAAAAAATCCTATGAAAAAAAAAAGTAAAATTGGCAATAAGAAACAAAGGTAAGTACCCTTATTTCAATGATATAATCGTAACGAGCGGGAAAAACAGAAATCGTTCGGTGGTTGAGAGATGTAACCGTGCAGGACGTATCTAATCATTGGTATTATTATAGTCAAAATCCACTAATGCTCAAGTATAACGAAATCAAAGTCATCGATTCGTAACGGACGGGAAAATGAACGACAAGCAGTTTGAGCGCAAAATCGCAGCGAAAGGGACAGAATCTCTGATAGCACACATTCCGACCCATATATTACCGAGACAGTGTCACCGGATTTGGCGCGCTCGACCGTTTCTACATTTAATGGCCTTGTCCAGCGACTCTACAAACATACAACACACACGCCAAATGTGGACTGATCGCAGATCGAAGTTAAATCGCTTACCGATTTAAAAGGGATAATACTGTGTAGCCAATGTAATTATTATCGTTGTCGCGGAAAATAGAAGGTCAAAAGCACGACGATTGATGAGCCCTAACGACGAGCAATTACGCTAATTGGCGGCGGTACGTTTTGAGCCCAATACCAACATCGTTTATTGCCCATTAACTAACTACGGTAAAAAAAAGATAATTATTATAATTAGTCGCCATGTATAAGAGCGATATCGTTTACTTTACCTGTTCCGGTAGACGGTGAAATCTTAAAATTAAGTTGATGAACGGTGGCGGCGGCACATGATAAGTTAAAAATACAATATAATATAAGTTACATTTCGGTACATGAATATTCGTGTGTAGTCAGCATACGACGGACGGGCGACGACCAAGTTTCTTCCGCGGCGAGCGGCAACAACACGCGAATAACGAATTTTATCACTACTCAGTACTCCACCAGGAATGTCGGTTAGGATTCGAAATCGAAACTCGGTCTCTCGGATGACGGGAACCAGAGAACATGTGTACCGGGGCCGTTGTCGCGCACGGTGGGGTGGACGGGCGGACGAGTGGGGACAAGGTAACAGCCGGCCGGTCGGCCAATGGGAGGCTGCGGATGCGGCTGGTGGCGGCGGCGGCGGCGGCAACCGGACACGAACAGAGCCGACCGAGCGCAACTATACACAAAACAACGGTCGAAATTCGAAAAAGAAAAAAAGGAAAAAAAAAATAAATTCCAAACAATTCAAACGCGTTTTCTGCGTAGTGCGTAGACGCCGCCGTAGACAATGTTCACTGTTCTGGGTTCGGACGACCGGTTGTTGGTATAGTTACTAGTTACTTTTTACTCGCTAGGCTTATAGTCGTCGTGTTGACCGTCGGAGGAGGGTTTTAGTATTCGTACGACGTCCGTAGAAAAAAGATTGGATACTATAAAAAATTATACGTATGGTGCACAGTCCCATGTGTGTCGAACATATTTTGCAAAGTTTGTTGGCCGTTTATAATACCCGTCAGTCTATTTGTTTATTGTCGTCCCCTCCCCGCTTCCGCCGACAGTTGTACACACACACACATACCCTCGTGTATTCTATAAATCCAGAGATTTTAAAAAATATGAATAAACAGCCTTTTTGCCATTTCAATATCGATACGACCTCGTACGACTTGGCAAGTTACTTTTACTATAATAGAAAGCTGCTAAAAAATTCACCTCGTCTGTGATGTAATTTATATAATGAATTTACGTAGGCAATGGGTAGAATTTAATTAATATTAATATTGAAAATATTCAAAATAATATTAGACCGATCGTTATTAATTCTTATAACCTTTAATACACATTACACTTGTTTTGAATTGCAAACCGTTGAGACGTACGCTATGATTTGTTTAAATTTCAAACAATTGTCTTGTTATTTTACTGTAGGGTATTCCCGGACGACATATCGTCGTATTAATTATATATAGACGCATAACTGTGTGCTTAATATATACCTACTGCTGATAATATAATTATTATTACCTTCGAGAAAAGTCGACGTTTTTAGTTTTTACAATAATTTGCCAACCCCGTCGTTTTCCGAAATATTCGGATCGCGTGTCAGCGTCTACTATCTATGCAAGTATCTACATAAATATTCATAAGTCATAGCCGCAGTACAGAGCCCATAAAAATCTTAAAGCGTTCAACAGCATCCTGAGGCCGTGTAAAATCAAACACAATTGTATAAACGCGTACAAATATTACGCGTAGAGAAACATAGCCGTAATGCCGTGTAGGTTCGCAAAGTAACAAAACCCGTATATTATATATTTATGTGTATAAATATAATTATTATAATGCGATGCGCGCTAGACGGTTTTATCGTTTTGAGACCGTAAATAAAATAACGCATACCACGACATTTACATTTTACAAGACGTGTGTAGTGCGTACGAAACAAATGTGAATTAAAATTTAAAATAACGTAATATGGACGTCGAAATTCCAGCTCGGCTGGCTAGACGAGTGTCCGGCATAAATTAAACGCGGTTCCCCGCCATTCAATTATTCTGCTGAATGTATCTTCAATTGTATAGTATCGTACACGGCTGAACGATTTTGTCTCCCCACGACCCATTTCAAGTAGACCTATGTTAAAAACTTCAACAATACGTCAATATTATTGTTTAATGTTAATTATTATTACGTCGGTTTTAACGTTGTTTGTTGAAGACAGTTACTCTGACAGTAGAACACGAAAACAATCGAAGTGTCATCGTCAACCGGATTACGGTGATTAAGAAAACCTATTGAAACAATATATTATATTATATTTAAATATATTATAATATAATAATATAGGTAGTCATTTATTAGAGGTCTAGATATTTTAAATGCCATATGTACAAACGTTATTTAATGAAGTTAACAGCATTATTGGGTTTTAGAATAATATTAGAAATATTTAAACGTTTTCGAATAAAAATATGAAATTACCTAAATCAATACTAATCAATAATATTTTTATAATTATTTCAGTAGGTAGGCATTCAGTTTGAAAAACGATAATTATTATTCATTAAAAATATTATATTATAATTTAGTATTATTACTAAAATAGTATTTTTCAAAGCACATAGTTTTTAATTCTACGAACTTGTTCACTCGTTCTGCGTTCACTGTCATTATTATTTTCCAGTACTATATAGTGTACATTATAGCCATTCAGATAACGATTGAAAAAATCCTAAACTTCTGAATACTGTAACTGTTGGAATATGATTATATTTTATTAATTTATTATATTATGCTGACGTGTTAAATGTGTTTTTCTCATGACAAGAAATAATCCTTATCGTACATTATATCAATTGTATACATATTTTTTAAATATTTTTATAAATACAAAATTTTACCAATTTGTTTATTTATTTATTTAAAAATAAGACTAAAATCCTATACTAAATACTCTACGTTTTCTGCTGTGGCATAGTGGTGTTATAGTCGGATAAGATGAAGAGTGCTCGATCATTTTCTCAAGTTAATAATTATTTCATTTATTGTTAGGTAAAAGACAAATATTGTAGGTATAAGTATAAGGATATGCATAAGGATTTTTTAAAATAAAAAGTGATTTCACTTATTTTATTTTATTATCTACTTTTTAATTAATTATTTATACATCACAGGTACCTAAAAAGAATCTGTATCGACCGTAACATAAATCTAAGAATATTTATGTTTGAATTATTATAATTTAAATTCATGATTTAAATTTTAAAACTACCGAGATATCTTCAGTTTCTGTCATTTCAGGACTTAATAATCAACACCAAATTCCTTCAAGATACCTAAATAAAAAAATTTTCAATTTATAAATTATTATTATAAAGATTATTGGCTATATTCAATAACTCTATATTATCGCATTATTATTTATTTTCACAAACAATACAATTATAAAAGATGTTCCGCGTAAAGCCCAACCTAACCTACCTATTTTACAACAAAATTCTGTAAATCGAAACATGAAGTAAGTAAATAGTCAGTTGGTAGTCTGGATCATAGAGTAAGAATATAAGAAAAAATTATTAACTGTCATAATCGTGAAATGGGTACCTACTAGATTTTAGAGGTTCAATGATATAACGCAGTAACGCACAGCAGCATTCAGTCGGCACTCGGCACGACCCGCTTAGCAATCGTCAGGTACATTTTATTTCTATACCTTTTCCGTGAATTTTGACAGTTGAAAAACAAATAAATAATGTCATTTGACCTATCTATGGTTACCCGGAATAATTGTTGTAAGAACTAAGTTTCTTGGTTATCACTTATCACTACATAATTATACATTTGTATATAATTTATATACGTTTATAATCGAAAATAAATGCATTTTCACTTTTATCTTTAAACTAGGTATTAACAATGATAATAATATACAATGTATATAAATTAAATATTTTCCTTTGGTGTCAGAAGTAAATGCATTAAATTATTTCGAAACAAAGTATTAATAATATAATATTATATTCTAGACATTTTCAACAATATACTTGGATAAATGAACCTAATTTCAAAGAAATAACAGCAAATAAAAAAAAAATTCAAATTTAGTATGAATGTTCAAACTACAATGAATATAATATTTACGGATATTTGAATCCATTTCCATAGACCATAGTATAAACAATAATTTAAAACGGTTACAAATGTACCAACTACCAGGTATATATTTTGAAGACCGTGTATAATATTATATTATAAAGATAATGTAATAATATGTAAGTGGTGTTCCTTTTTTTCCCCGAGGTTGAAAGACAAAAGGGAATGACGATGTCGTCTTGCCGCCAAGTGAACGCTTGACTGCTTGAGCAGTTGAGCATATTATAACTCTTAAGTATAAAATTAAAAACATACGACTACACAAGTATGAAATAGGCAATAGGCATACTAGACATAAATGCTATTTAGTAATATTATTTCTTTGAATGTCACCTTTTAATTTCTCAAGTGAACTTTTTACCTCGCCCTACGTGAGTAAAATACTAAGCAATTTTAATTTGTTGATGCCATCTTGATTAGATCATAATATTTATCTAATGCAAATTACCTCGATAATTTTACCATACTTTCTGAATGTACACAATAGTCAATACTCAATAATATAACAATTACACGGGGGCAACACCACACTGAGGCCAAGTGGAATGCAAACTACAATACTCCGTCTATATTTTTTGTTCACTCATATAATGTTAAGATATCTGCTAACTCACCCAAACGCTGTATGGAAAATGGTTTATTTTATCCGTAGACAGTTTTTCATCTCTCAGCACATAGTCGTTATACAAATAAATTCAACGCTAGAACATATCGTAGGTACCTACATCTACCAGAAAAATGAATGAAGTACCAACTACCAATAGTAAAATAACTAAATTACAAAATACTAATTAATAGTAAATAGTAAATACCCTTATCGAGACTGACGATTGTGTTTCCGCTTTGAATTGATATACATATTATGTACAAAATTATATATATATATATATATATATTTATTATTGAATTCTAATCAAATTTAATTCAATCATTGCACAATACACAGTGACGACTGATGAGGTACTTTCAAATTTTCAAAGCTTAGGTACTATTTACAGAGTGACTTCCCTTTTTTTTTTTTTTAGAAGTTATAGTGATTATTAATCATTTTGATTTCGGTGTGTATTGGCGCATCAGAATTCGTAATCCTTAGTTGGGACGTATTTTAAAGAATCAAAACGCAAAGTTGCTTTTAAATGAATAAAATATATTATATTTATGTATTACATAAACTATATATTACTATATTAAACTAAGTATAGTTAGTAATTAGTATACCTACTGCTGTAAATGAATTATACAGTTTTTTTTTAATATTACTAAACCGGGTTCTATCTGATTGTCTCTATGACTTTCTATATTATTATAATTGAATGCTTGTGCGTACCTACCATATTACCATGACCAAGATATTATGTTAAACAGTAGAATGGGAATCGCTGGATTAGCAGTTTTGAGCCCTAGCGTCTGGTCCCCAAGTCACTTTAGTCACGTACATCAAGGTAAATATGTATATGTATATAATATATCTGAAGAGTACGTTATACCCACATGAATTGTCTTTGTCTTACAAGTGTAAAACATAGCAAAAACTGTTCTGTATGGGAAAAAATCGAGTTGACTACAGTCATAACTAAGAAACAAAGATTTCGTCACATAAAAAGAAGAACTTTGGCTATGAAATATCATTCTTACTCTTTTAATTACACATGCGCAAAAAGTTCTTATTATTTCAAAATCTCGTATTTTTATACTCGAACAAATTTTTTTAGTAATATTTCACAGCTAAAGTTCTCTATTTTAAGTGATGACAATTTCGTATTTTAGTTATGAATTTATGACTGTATAGCCTTATCAGTTCTTTCCCAAGCAAAACAGTTTTTGCAATGTTTTACATTAGTAAGACGGAGGAAGTATAATAAACGGGTATAACTTCCACTTATATATCTTATTTTAAAATAACTGTATACAATATTATGTACATGTCATAATATAGTTTATTATCGATACAAATCAATTAAATTTTGGTAACAAAATACTGTTACTTACGGAAATTAGAATACAGCTTTTGATAACCATGTCACTTTCAATAAGAATATCCTGACCCCTGATTATTGATTACTGATTAGTGATTACTAATTAGTAATTATACCTTACCTAATGTTATGTAATTTATTATTATTTTTTACTCTGATATCAAAACAAAATATTTTATAGTATTTTAATTAAAAGTTTAATGTTCAAGTGTTGACTATATATGAAAATATAGTTTGTCAGTATGTAGTTTCTCCATTGACGTTTTTGTTTAGAATAAGAAAACATTTATTATTTTTAATTTTTATCGTAAAATATCGTTTTTACCAAGGGCGCACGTATTTCTTAGAAGCGCTTGAAGATCACCAATGATATGATTAATTCGCCGCAAATTAACTTTATTAATAGATAAAAAGTGAATCACTTACGACGTGAAATCGTATTACTGATAATTTAATAGGTACCTACTTAAAAGTTGTAATTTGTGGAACAAAAATACAAAAAAAGCGGGCAAGTGGGTACCGCTCTGCTGTACATTAGGTGCCGTGTGGATCACTATTATATATTATAGGAGTGTTAAATTTGAATCCAATGATAGTTATCATTGTATACGAAAAACGATTCTGAACGAAGATGATTTGTCAGCCTATAGGATATAATTTTCAGTGGTTGTTGAAAAAGGTGGTTTATGTTTTAATGGCCCGAATACATCAAAATTTAAGTTCTTTTATAATTATTGTAAGTTAAACTTATGAAAAATATTGTATTAAATTTTCAACTCTTAGCTACTTATACAAAATTTTTTATGAATTATACCTACAAAATAATT